>JAOTQR010077754.1:0-11891 GCA_025774065.1 Solanum ossicruentum | reverse complement strand
GTTTTATAATTGGGTCATGTATATACACGTACTGTGTAGTATATATGTGTCTAGAGGTCTGTGGATACTAGTGGGTAATGGGTATATGAGAGATATTTAAGTACATGGTTTATTGTATGATTTTAGCACTTGATCAGGCGGCGAGACCGCATTATTTTATGTATGATGTGATTATTAGGCGGCAGGGCCGCAGCGGAGACCTTGTCGGCCCGCATTTATGTATATGTATAAAAAGAATTATGTATTGTATTGTTGTCAGGGATGCTGCTGAGTTTTATTGCAGGTGAGGTTAGCTAATAAAACAAAGGAAACTCTGCCGAAATTACGGCAGGTTTCCAGGTCGGATAAATTGGGAAATTCGAATTAGTATATGTCTAGGTGCCCCTATCGGCCACTGGTCACGACCCTAGGATGGGGTGTGATAATAAAATAGATTTACTGAATAAATATTGTCACATGAGTTATTTCAGAAACCCTATATGTTATTTCGTAAAAGATTATGTGAATGAACCTAGGGATTGAGGTTAAAGCCTTGATTTGAGAATGTTGATAGCGATTGTGATGTGAGCATGATGATAGGTTGATAAAACTTAATGGTCCTGTGAGTCTTCATAATTGAAATCCATGATTGGTCTTAATTTATAGTCCTTTTAATGATGGTCTAAGCTCCTCTGGAAAGATATGATTAAGAACTGATTAGATGGTTGATAGGCTTAAAGGCTTGATTGTGACAGAATTGATGGATTGTTATGAGTCCTTATGATACTCATTGATTGAATTAATTTGGATGGATTCTTTTTGAGCATTGAGACTTAGGAGGAGTACCGAGAACCTAATCGAGTGAGAGTAAGTCCAACTCGGACTTAATAGCTACGTCACTAAATATAGAAGAGGGTCGAAATCATTAAGTTGGATGTTACCTCTTAAAAAGTCCCTAAAATAATAGAGGACGCATTTGATTGGATCCATTATAGATCGCTTCGTTCTTACCCTAGCAAGGTATCGAACGACCGTGGCAATATTAATGAGATTGTTGTATGATCATTGGCTTATAAGTGATTGTTGTCGGATAAGAGAAACTCCCATATAGGTTGTATATTAATAGTACTCTGATTGGATTGGATTGGATTAGAATGGATTGGTATTGATAAATTATTGTTTATTCTTTATTCTTGTTTCAGATAGACATTGGACATTTTGATCAAGCATTTCTACGTTGATGTTATTCTACATGTATCTGTTTCATTCAGTTATTTTACATACTCGTATATTCTTTATTCTTCCATTAATTTTGATAACATAATTTATGATGCAGACACAGGCACTAGAGATCATCAACAGGTGTTTCTTTGAGGATCTTCCCACTTTTCAGCTCATAGGTAAGTCCTCCCTGATCTCGGAGGATGCACATTATTTATTTCATCTAGCTTTTAGAGTTTGACTTCAAGCTTTCTTTCATTTTGAATTAATCTAGCCATGGACCTTTCATTGTGTAACACCCCCTAATTCTTTCCTACCTGATATGGATGTAAATGTGCAGGAGATGCTGAGAAAAAGCTACAGAAGCAGGTTTACGAGAGTCATTACGACCCATAGAGAGGTTTACGTGACATAAAAGGGGTCTCTTAGGGAATTTCAGTAACTCTGAGTTTCAAGACCCTTCAGTTTATGGGAGGAATTTATGACACATAGAAACCTTTACGACTCATAGAGGAGGGTTTCGTGACAAATTCTAGTGAAGTCCAATTTCTAGTTCCCTATTTACGAAATGACATCTATGACTAATAGAATAGTTTACGACTCATGAAATGAGGTTTTGTGTCAATTTCTAGTAACTCAGATTTCTGGATATCCAGTCTATTAGAGGTAGTCTACGACCCATAGAATGCCCTACAAGTCATAGATAGGGTCTTATAGACCCAAGCGACAGTTTTTCTGAGGGTATTTTTGTCCTTTTTGGTTCCTTTTAATTGGAACCCTAAGCGTTTTTTGGCTTGAATAAAGTCTTGAAACCAACCCTATGTGTATTCATTTATCATTCGTCACCTTATAGAAATTTTTGAGAACATTGGAGGAGAAAGAGGAGCTAGGGTTTCAATTCAAGTGCAAGGGTTGATTAAAGATTGAGTTTTTCTACCTATTCCTAGGTAGATAAAGCTTATTAAAGTGTGAAATTCCTTTCTTCACATGCCTCTTCAACATCTTGAGTCAATATTTGGAAAAGAGTTGAGATTTGAGAAATTCTACTACCCTAACTTTAAATCTTTATTTTCATCGTGAGGTCTAATTATACTACATGAGATAAATTCTATATTGCATGAGTACTGATATGATATTTACATATGTATTTCATACTTGATAGCATGAACCCTAAATCACATGATCTTATGAAAACTCTATTTATATCATTGAATATTTGAGCTGATGTAAGTTGAGCATTTACAGTTGAGTAATTTGAGTATGATTGAGTATGAGAAGCATGTTGTGTTGCGTCACATATATCAGTATATATGAGTATTTTTCTTTCACTACATGAGGAGTCAAGTTGAGTGAGTCTAGATAACCGGTTGAGTTTGAGTCAAGCTGATTGGTTAAATTAAATTGATTGAATTATGAGTAATTGAGATGAGTTGAGATGAGATATTCCAAAGGGGTTGAGTTTGAGTTGATTGGTGAGTTAATTGATGAGTTGATTGATGAGTTGAACATATTTAAATCCTAGGGGAAGCATCTAGCACCAAGTGGAGAGTGAGTAAATATCTACTTTAACTCATTGATTTACGTCACTAGTATAGGATAGTCGGTATAGCTCGTCCTGATGAATCTTATCCGCAAGTGGACACTTTATATGAATCCATGAGAAAGTTGATCGCCTTTTTCCGTGGCAAGTTAAGGGAGGGTGTGGCAACGATGTCAAATTCATCTTGCATCACTTAATTAAAGATGGTGGGATGAGGATGTTGGTTAAGAGAAACTCCCAAGAAACATTGATTGAGCATGATGTTTTAAATTAGTCTATCTCTATTGAGCTTACTTTTAAAAGATTGATTTATTCTAAACTTGCATAAATTGATTTGAGCATGAACTATTGAGTCGAGGTGAGTGAGCTAAGCTTTACATTTCTTGAGCTATTTTAAATGCCAGCATATTCAATATATTGACATTAATTTGGGTCTACATCATTTTATGGTGTAGATACAGGTGATAGAGGACTTCAGCCCACGCAACGTTGAAGTCTAGTTCAATACAAACGAGTGTTGGTGAGCCCTCCCTGCATTTCGGAGGAGCCCTTCTTTTTCCTTCTTATTTTCATTGAGTATTTACTTCTTTGATTGAGGTGCCCCTGGACTGTCATAGCACTATCTAGACTTGCTGAGTAGAGGCTTCATAGACACTAAGTAGAAGATTGTCAAGTATTTTGTATTCTAGACTTATTTGCTGAATATTATAAGTGGTTGAGTTAAATTTTGTTTCATATAATTCCTTTCTATTTGAGTTATTCTTCCATTGTCGAGTTGATATGATGATGAGGCCAAGTGGTTCTCTTGGGGAATCAACAATGGCTCTTCAAGTCCCGGTCATGCCAAGAGTAACCTCTCGGGGCGTAACAAACTTGGTATCAGAGCACATAGTTCAAGAGTCCTAAGAAGTCTATGAATTCGTGTCTAGTAGAGTCTTATTTATGTGTATGTTATACACCAGACTTCATATGTAGGAAGCTATCCGTCATTAGGAATGGTTACACTTCTTTGGAAATTTAAGTTCGTGCGATAGAGTTGAAAACTCTACAAAACTCTTTTCTAAGTCATGTTTTACGTGATTGCAGATCATGCCTCCAAGACGCACCATAACACAGAGAAATGCCTCGGCTAGCAATGGTGAGAAACTTATTTCAGGGGTGGCCCCTCAGATTGAAACGAGTGGCTGAGGGCGACTGGCCAGGACTACTGGTGTTCTTATGACACCTACCATTCCATCAGCTCCTACCATTGAGGCTAACTTCAGAGAAGCTATCGCCATGCTCACCTAGTTGATAGCAGCCTAGAGTGGGAACTAGGGCTCACAGACTCCTAATTCTTGCTCCCATGAGCCAAGAACTACTTCCTGATTGAGAGATTTTTTGAGGATGAACCCACCAGTATTCACTATGTCAAAGGTTGAGGAGGACCCTTAGAAATTCATTGATGAGATGTGGAAGGTGCTGAAAGGCATGCATATGACTAAGACTGAAGGAGTTGAGCTTGTTGCCTATCATCTCAAGGATATGGCTAATGTTTGGTACAATCAGTGGGAAGGGAGTGGAGGTGATGATGCTGAGCCTGCTACTTGGGATGAGTTCGAGAGTGTCTTCCTCGATCACTTCTTTCCTCAGGAGTTGAGAGAGGCAAAGGTTAAGCAGTTTGTGAAATTGAAACAAAAGGGGATGACTGTTAACGAGTAGTTTGAGGTTCACCTTATTATTCAGGTATGCCCCAACAATGGACCAGGATATGAGAGAAAGGATGAGGAAATTTATGTTTGGATTGGGTAAGCAGTTGAAGAGGGAGTACGAGGTGGCATTGTTGATCCCGGGTATAGACATTTCCAGAATAATGGTTTATGCCAAGCAAACTGAAGAGGGTAAGAAGAAGGATAGAGAAGAGCTCATGTGTAAGAAGTCCAGATGAGCATGGCCTGAGTCTACCCAGACTAAGCAGGGTAAGAGAGGCAGGTCTTATTTCAAGAAGAGGTCTTCTAGCTATGTACCGCCTTTTCCTAGTGCACTAAACCCAAGCCACAAGTCCAAAGGTCAACCAAACTTTAGGGAAAAGGGTGCACAATCTTAGGCGAGTGTTAGTTTGGGCTCCAAAGGGAAGCCACCTTGTGGGAAATTTGGTAGGATGTATTTGGGAGAGTGTAGAGATGGAGGGAACAATTGTTATAAGTATGGCCAGCAAGGAATTCTTTAGAGGGAGTGTCCAATGTAGGGCAATAAGGCTCAGACTTTAACCACTGCACTACTAGTGAGGGGTAGCCAAAGTGGTACTACATCGAGGGCAGGCGGTACGACAAACTATTTGTATGTAATGAGGAATCAGCAAGACCACAAGGTTGCACTAGATGTTATGACAGGTATCTTTAAGTATTTACCTTTACTTGTTATGCTTTACTTGATCTGGGTGCAACTTGTTCTTTTGTGATGCCATATGTGGTGAGTGGATTTGAGATTCTTCCCGAGTGCTTGCTTGAGCCATTTTCTATTTCTACTCCTGTTAATGAGTTTATTCGAGCTAAAAGGATCTATAGAGATTGTGTGGTGTCCATATATTATAGGGATTCTCTTGTTGATTTTATTGAGTTGGAGATGGTTGATTTTAATGTGATCCTTGGTATGGACTGGCTTTACGCCTATTATGCCATTGTTGATTGTCGAACCTGAAATGTCAAATTCTAGTTGAATGAGTCTATTATTCAATGGAAGGGAGATTTTGTTGCACCAAATGGTAAGTTTATTTCTTACCTCAAAGCCCCATGACTAATTTCGAAAAGATGTATCTATCACCTCGTGCGAGTCAAGTCTGATGATGTTAAGTCCCCTACTCTTGAGTCTGTCCCGATTTTGAGCGAGTTTCTTGATGTGTTTCCTGAGGATCTGCTCGAAGTCCCTCCTGATAGGGAGAGCGACTTTGGAATTGATGTTATTCCTAACACCCAACCTATGTCTATCCCACCATATAGAATGGCCCTTGTGGAGTTGAAAGAGTTAAAGGCGCAATTGAAGGATTTGTTAGAGAAAGGATTCATAAGGTCGAGCGTCTCTCCATGGGATGCTTTGATCTTGTTCATGTGAAATAAGGATGGTTCCCTGAGGATATGTATCGATTACCGTCAATTGAATAAGGTAACTATTAAGAATAAGTATCCCCTTCCAAGGATTGATGATTTGTTCGACCAATTTTAAAGTGCCACTATTTTCTCCAAGATAGACCTCAGATCAGGCTACCATCGGTTGAAAGTGAGAGAATGTGACATCCCAACGATGGCTTTTCGAACCTTATATGGTCACTTTAAGTTATTGGTGATGTCATTTGGGTTGACAAATGCACTCGCAGCTTTTATGGACCTGATGAATAGAGTGTTCAAATATTATCTTGACATGTTTGTTATTGTGTTTATTGATGATATTTTGGTATATTCTAGAGATGAGTAGAAGCATGCCAATCACCACAAAATCATTTTGCAGACACTCCGAGACAATGAGATATATGCAAAGTTTTCTAAATGTGAATTTTGGCTCAAATCAGTGGCTTTCTTAGGTCATGTGATTTCTGGAGATGGAATTCAACTGGATACTTAAAAGATTAAGACGATCAAGAACTGGCCCAAACCAACCTCTCTAGCTGATATAAGGAGTTTTCTGAGATTGGCTAGCTATTATCGAAGGTTTATTAAGGGATTTTCTTCCATATCTACATCCTTGAACAAATTGACTCAGAAAAAGGTCAAGTTTCAATTGTCTGATGAGTGTGAGAAGAGTTTCCAAGAGTTGAAGACAAGGTTAATCATTGCACCAGTGTTAACCTTGCCTAATGGAACAGATGGATTTTTTATCTACTGCAATTCTTTGAGAGTGGTATTAGGATGTGTGTAGATGTAGAAGGGAAATGTTGTTGCTTATGCTTCTAGACAGCTTAAGGTGCATGAGAAAAATTATTCCACTCACGACTTGGATTTGGTGACAGTGTTGTCTGCTCTCAAATTATGGCACCACTATTTATATGGAGCACATGTTGATGTATTCACAGACCACAAGAACCTGCAATACGTCTTCACCTAGAAGGAGATCAACTTGAGGCAGAGGAGATGGCTTGAATTGCATAAAGACTATGGCTTGAGCATCCTATACCATCCAAGTAAAGCTAATGTGGTTGTTGATGCTCTTAACAGATTATCCATATGGAGTATCGGCCATGTAGAGGAGGAAAAGAGAGAATTACCTAAAAAAGTCCATAGACTGGCATGACTGGGAGTTCAATTAAGTGAATCGGGCGAAAGAGGAGTTCCTGTACATAATGTATTTGCATCATCTCTAGTAGTGGAGGTGAAGGAGAAACAAGATCAAGATCCCGTCTTACTACAATTGAAGGAGGATGTGCATAAATAGAAAGTGATGGCTTTCACCAAAGGGGGAGATGGAGTATTGAGGTATCAAGGCAGATTATGTGTTCCCGATATTGATGGTATTAGAGAGAGGATCATGGAAAAGGCCCATAGTTCAAGATATTCCATCCATCTAGGATCGACTAAGATGTGCCATCACTTGAGAGAAGTCTACTGGTGGAGTGGAATGAATAGGGATATTGTTGAGTTCGTTTCTAAGTGCCCGAATTGCTAACAAGTCAAGGTTGAGCACCAAAGGCCATGTGGAGTGGCTCAGAACTTTGAGATTCAAGAATAGAAGTAGGAGGTGATTAACATTTACTTTGTCATAGGTTTACCAAGTCCCACAGACAGGATGATTCAATTTGGGTGATAGTTGACCGGATGACTAAGTCTGCATATTTCTTAGCAGTTAATACGGCTGACACCGTGGAGGATTATGCTTGACTCTATACAAGGGAGATTGTTAGATTGCATGGGTCCCTTTTTCCATAATCTCGGATAGAGGATCTCAATTCACCCCCCCCCCCCAGTTTTGGAGATCTTTTCAGAAGAGTTTGGGTACAAAGGTGCATCTTAGCACTACTTTTCACCTACAGACTGATGGCCAGGTAAAATGTATAATTCATACCTTGGAGGGTATGTGAGGGCCTGTGTCATTGAATTTATGGGTAATTGGGATTTCGTCTTGCCTTTAGTAGTGTTTGCTTATAATATCAATTTCTATTCAAGCATTCAGATGGCCCTATATAAAGCACTATATTGAGAGGAGGTATAGGTTGTCGATTGGATGTTTGAGGTAGGTGAAGTAGAGTTGATTAGATCAGACTTGGTTCATCAAGCTATTAAGAAGGTGAAGATCATTCGACAAAGGTTGAGGACAGCACCGAGTGGACAGAAATCTTACACCGATGTCAGAAGAAAGGACTTAGAGTTTGAGATCCATGATTGGGTATATTTGAAAGTATCACCCATGAAGGCTGTGGTGAGATTTGCAAAGAAAGGGAAGTTGAGACCGAGGTACATTGTTCCTTATCAGATCATAAAGAGGGTGGGCAATGTGGCTTATGAGTTGGAGTTATCATCAGAGTTAGAAGTCATCCACCCAGTCTTCCATATTTCAATGCTTAAGAAGTGTCTGGGAGATTTACAATTGATTGTGCCTGTAGAGAGTATTGGAGTGAAAGATAGTATGAGTTATGAGGAGGTTCCTATCCAAATCCTTGATCGTCAGGTTTGAAAGTTGAGGACTAAAGAGGTTGCATCTGTCAAAGTGTTGTGGAGAACCAATTTATAGAATAAGCTACTTGGGAGGCAGAGAAGGACATGAAGGCCAAATACCCTCATTTGTTCCTGCCTGCTGATGATAAGAGAGTTGATGGTGAGTATTTCCCTCTAAATTCTTGAATTTCCATTCCCTGGGTCCTCCTTTCATTCTCAATATGATAGACTATAGAGTTCTAGAGTCCGAGTGAGGATTGATGTGATTGGTTGATTGCATGGGTGAGTTGAGAGTTGGTTGATTGTTAGAGTCATAGGGAAATTCGTCCCTTGACCCAGTTCTGTATATTTCTCTTCATTCGAGGATGAATGATCCCAAGGGGGAGATTATGTAACACCCCCTAATTCTTTCCTACCTGATAGGGATGTAGATGTGCAGGAAATGCTAAGAAAAAATATGAGAAAAAGCCGCAGAAGCAAGGTTACAAGATTCATTATGATCTGTACAGCGGTACGAGTCATAAAAAGGGTCTCGTAGGGAATTCCAGTAACTCTGAGTTTCAAGACTCTTCAGTTTACGAGAGGAGTTTACGACTCGTAGAGGAAGGTTTCGCAATAAATTCTAATGACGAGTTGAGCATATTTTAATTATGAGAGAAGTTTACGACTCGTAGTCGAGTTTATTGGTTGCATTGAATTGATTGAACTGTGAGTAATTGAGAGAAGTTGAGATGAGATACCCCAAAGGGGTTGAGTTTGAGTTGACTGATAAGTTAATTGATGAGTTGAGCATATTTCAGTTATGGGGGAAGAGTATCGAGCATCAAGCAGAGAGCACGTAAATATCTACTTTAACCTATAGAACTATGTTGCCAGCGTAGGATAGTTGTTACAGCTCATTCTGATGACTCTTGTCCCCCAAGTGCACACTTCTTATGGATCCATGAGAGAGTTGATCGTTCTTTTCCATGGCAAGTTAATGGCGAGTGTGGCAACAACATCGAATTCATTATGCATCACCTAATTAAAGGTGGTGGGATAAAGATGTCAGTTAAGAGAAACTCCCAAGCAACATTGATTGAGCACAATGTTTTAAAATGAGTCTATTCCTACTGAGCCTACTTTTAAAAGCATGATTTACTCTAAACTTGCATAAACTTATTTGAGCATGAATAATTGAGTCGAGGTGAGTGAGCTGAGCTTTACTTTTCTTGAGCTATTTTACATACTAGTATATTTCATGTACTGACTGTCATTTGGACCTGCATCATTTTATGATGGAGATACAGGTGATCGAGGACTTCACCCCGCACGCCTTTGAAGTTTAGTTCAGTACACTCCAGAGCCGGTGACCCCTCCTTGCATTCTAGAGGAGCCCTTCTTTTCCCTTCTTATTTTCATTGAGTATTTACTTCTTTGATTGATGTTCTCATGGCCTATCAAGGCACCATCTAGATTTGTTGAGCAGAGGCTTCATAGACATTGAGTAGAGGATTGTCGAATGTTTTTGTATTCTAAACTTATTTACTGAATATTATGAGTAGTTGAATTACATTTTATTTCATATAATGCCTTTCTATTTAAGTTATTCTTCCACTATCGAGTTGATGTGACAATGAGGCCAAGTGATTCTCTTAGGAATCAATAGTGGTTCTTCAAGTGTCGGTCACGCCAAGGGTACCCTCACGGGGCGTGACACATTGACACCATAAGACAGTTGACAGAGGCTTGATAGACTAGAGTGTGATTGGTCTTGATTTGAATGTTTATTTTGGGCTAGTTTCTTTCATACTAGTCTTATTGATTTGACTTGATCATTCATATATTGAGATTGTCCACCTTTTATTATGTTTAATCTTCCATTGATATGTTAAATGTTGAGTGAATGCGATGAGACCAAGTGGTTCGCTTGGGGACAAGCAATATTCTTTGAGTGTCAGCCACACCAAGGGCACCCTCCCGGTGTATGCCAGTTTACACAAATCACATAGTGTGAAGAGTTATTATCATTTTTTCCTATCCTTTTTCAATTTACAAAAATCTCTTGAAAAATATATCAATTCTGATACATTAAATTAGTAATTCGGATACACTAATTCAATTCTGGAGACAAGAATTAGGGTTTTAGTATCAACAGGTAATATTTAAGACATGATACATTAAAGATAAAAATAATTCACGAATTAGAATTAATGTATCCGAATGGACAGAAAGGATTTTTGAAACTTTTGAGAATAGGTGGAAATAATAAAAAATATAATAAATAAAAGAGTGTAATTAGCTAATTATTTGCCAGAATGGCTATGTACTCTAATTATTCCTTATTAAAATTCAATGACCCATTTGGCCATTTCACTTTTTCATTCCACAGTTTGCCACGTTGCATCTTCCTAGTTGGCCACATCATATCTGCCAAAGTTGCCTAAAAGCCACAAGTAATTGGCTATTTAAAAAGAATCAAACTTTTCATGTTTTTATTATTTACAATAGAAATTTGAATTGAGTAAATCATTAGATATTTGATAGAGATATTTATCATTTATTTTTGTATGATAAGCATAATTATAAATTTATAATAATATTTCTAGAATTATGTTATGTGTAAGTTCTTATTTTTAAAATTTTTTAGAATAGAAATTTAGAGTGAGAAAATTAATAAATATTTTAAATGGCTATTAATTATTTGCCCTTGAATGATGAGCATAATTACAAATATGTTATTGGTCGTCCATGGGTTGTCTTTTCTATATAATAGAAATAGAAGAGTGTGTGTGTGTGCATGTGTGTGTTTGTGTGTGTGCATGTGTGTGTTTGTGTGTGTGTGTATATATATATATATATAAAAAGTGGGAAGCTCATAACCTCAAAGTTGGATTATCATTTTACCTTTATACTTAACTAAAATATAATTAACTATTTAAATAAATAGTAAAAATTAATTAAAGCCCTATTTTATTTACATAAATGCAGAATTAGTTATGACATTATTTTTTTTTTAAAAAAAAAGAGACACTAATTTTCATATATAAATTAGAAGCACAAATTAGTTTTGTTCTCTCTATCTTTTATAGTAGGGAGATCTTTTCGCATTCTCAATTAAATTTTATGTAATTATTTAATCACTATATAAGATTCATATCATATTTCTATTGACATTATCAAACAATATTTTCTTTAATAAAAAATTGATTGTTTTTCCACCTGGGGCACTTCACTCTACAACTTCGTAGGTTAATCTTTTCTTCCTCAATTTCTTCAATTATAACGTTGTATATTGATAAAATAGTGTGTCTTTATTTACTAATGACTACGTCATATTTTATTTAAATTCTGAAATGTGATGTGTATGAGTTAATATGTATATATTAATATTCTTCTAAAAGTTTGAATGATAAGGATAAATGTGTGAAGCATGTTTCCAAAACTTGAAACATAAGCTTGACTCTGCTCCTATCTGGTCTACCGAAAAGGTTAGAAGGATTCGCTGTGTGTTGTGATGCTGTGATGCCGCACGAATTGGTTTGGGTTAT
>JAOTQR010077753.1:0-11891 GCA_025774065.1 Solanum ossicruentum | reverse complement strand
GACTTCCGACTCCAATTTAATTATACCCACCATATTCACTTAAAGCTCTAATCAAACACCGGAAATATACTTAAGTTAAAATTACCCGACGTCCACAACGAAATTTTCCAATTGTATAGATATCCTTAGTTAAATAATTACAGGGTCTAACAGACCCAAACCTAAGGTCTAGGAGTGACATGGCAAATGGGAACCTGAAACCTAAACAAGCCTCCAAATATGCAAATTCTCATCAATGATTCGAAAGTGCATACTAAAGTAATAAGCATATAGTTCTAAGGGATGGGAAAGTAGGAGTCACGTTATGGGGTCGTCATAGGAATAGGGATTAATATGAACTTACATAAAACATTTCCACATCATAGCATATATATAGAACTAAGAGGAGGGTAAGTATGACTCACTATATGGTGGCAAAACGGGACTTAAGATCTTCCACATTTCCACATCATAGCATATATATACATCATATCATAACCAAATCATAATAACAATATCCAATAGATAGCCATAATCATAATCTCCAAATATTAATGCATAACATATATTCGTACAAGAGTCTACAAGATGTCCAACAATGCCTCTAGTCATAGAATAGGGCATGGACCAAGGCATGTCCGAAGCTCACCCTCAAAGTAAATAGCATAAATGAAAGAAATGTAAGGAGGATGGATGGTGGCTTGTCATTGGAAGATAGGACTCACCACAACAACATTCTCAAATCTGACTAAACGTCAAATGGTGAATAAATGTAATCTCTGATCCCTACATAGGTTGATCATGTATGTAAAAAGTATGTGTTTAGTACATTTAAATGTATTAAGTATACGGACATGCAATGCACATGAACTTAGTGAACATACATTTAATGTTAGATAACAAGGGCACATAATATCGAAAGAAATATCTATCCAAACAAGAGTAGTATGATAATATGCCATGAAATCAATGATGCATGAAATGCATAATGCCTATATAAAGAGGGGATGAGACCTCAACTATCATATAAGACCAAGTGAATTATTACTTGAAATCCAGATGTTATCCCCATACCGGAAAAGAGGTGGTCTTCTTGCCAAAGGTGGATCATACTTCTTCGTACGGGCCTCCCATTTTGGAGAAGTAACCTTCCTTACGAGCCTCCTATTTCGGATAGGATTTTTACAACATTTCTAGTGAGTCATGCCTCAACTAACAGGATGAGCCTCAAATTTCAATATCTTGTAACCGCACCTTATGAGTATCCCATTTTGATAAGGTTACCATATACATATACCTATGCTGGCAAATAGTTCAAGAGAAAGAAAGTGGACCCTTGGGGATAGCCTTGATGCCTTCAATCTCATTAGTGCTAATTCATCATCCCAGAAGAATTCAAATACATATACATATACATGCTTTCAAAAGAGATGCAAGTCATTTCAATGCACACTTGGGCTTAAAGCCAAATATCCTTCATAATCATTCATACTTGGTCTTAAAAGCCAAATCATAATTATAAATAATTCATACTTGGGCTCAAAGGCAAAATCAAATTTCGAATCATGCTTTTCATGCATAGGAATATTCCATTCAAAATTTTCAATGAGGTGTAAACACCCAATATGCTCAAAGAGCCAATATAATACATATTTATGTGATCACATTCTTGTCATAATCATAATCTTATCAACATCAAATACATAAACATAATTGGGTTTAACTCATTTCATATGCCATGAATGATGTGAGAATAGCATGTGTAATAGAGATTCAATCTAAAATCAACAATACAATAGGAAATTTCAAGTAAATCCATAAGTAACATCCACTTTCAAATCACAATTTAAATTACCCATGCTTAAATCAAACTTTAAAGGGACAATGCATTTTCAAATCTTCATAATGATCATGCAATCCAATATATTAGGGATTAATTCACTTTAAAATCCACAATAAAACATAGCTCATATTTCAATTGAATTAAATAAATAATAATCTCAAAAACTTATAATTAAAGTAAGCTTAAATTTCATAAATCAAGTGAAAAGGGTTTGGGTCGTCTTAGTTGAAATGGACTAAGAATCAATCCCACATACCTTGCTTAGGAAGATGAATTTGAGAGGAATATAGCTTGAAGTTGAAACCACAATTGCATCCTAGCATGAATCTTGAAGATGATACATGGAGAGAATTTTGAGAGTTAGATTCTAGAAACTAAGTGTTAGTCTTGAATGGGGGGTTATGAAAATAGATAGAGGTTGTTTAGGAGCGTAAGGGGGGTGGGGTATAAAGGTCTTAAAAAGCCTTGGAGATGGGCCAAAATATCAAAAACACCTCAAAAATGGACCTTTAAATTTTATCCGAAACTTACAACGAATGGATTCACGGGTCATGAAGCTTCTTACGGTCCGTAAAAGCACACTATCCCAGCCAAAATAGGTTCTAAGAAAAAGGGCATAACTTCTTACTCCGAACTCAAAATTGAATGAAACTAGATGCATTGGAAAGATAATTCAAACAGATTCAATTTGGTAGATCGTAAATCACCTAGGTCATTTGTATAAGGAGATATAATCATTTAATGTTGACCCTTCTACCGATTTATATGAAAAACTTAGACAATGGAATGCCTTTGAACTTAGTTGATGTAGGAGACCCATGATGACCCTAAATCAAATAAATAATCTTGGATTAAGGACATGAAAGTAAATTTAGCTTGAACTTGAAGGTTTCATGGGAATCCTCCACTTAGAACTTAGAAAGAGGATTCGAAAAGCAAACGAGCGAGTGAATGAGAAGCTAAGTGTTAGCATAAGAACAAATAGTAATGAAGGAGTATAAAATGATTTAAGGGTCATGTATAGGGGTCACACGGCCTGTGGAGGTGTCCATAAGGTGTCATCTTTGTCAAAAACTTTCTGGAACCAAATTCTATGCACCATTAAGGTCATACAAAGTCTGGGTCCTTACATCCACGTAGGCCCAAAAGTAATGAAAGATGCGATTGCGAAGTTACTAAGTTTTCGATATCTACCTTGGCTAGTAGATTTTCCTTTTCCCAATAGAAGAAATGCATTGGCCTTTTTTTCAATGGAAGGAATTCATTGGATTCTGTCACGACCCTAGCCTAGGGCCTAGATGTGACACTGCGAATGGGCAACCCGAAGGGACTCTAAACAAGCGTCTCAGCATATCGTCACATATCCTTAGTTGCGAAAGCATATAGAAGACATATACAAATAAAAGTAAGGGCAACGGGACTAAGGGAGAAACTTGCATAATCATTGAAGTCAAAAGTCAATAGTCAAGCTCATACATAGTACACACCTTGTCCAACATTCACCTCTAGAACATAGAAAGAGCAGGGAATAAGACAAAGTAACCGGGCTCACCCTCACAGTCAACGATAACACAAGATAGTATCTCAATACATAGATAATAGAGAAAAGACATAAACCAAAGTCCCCGAAGTGGAGGACTCACCCACAAGCTTGTAATGGTCTAGCCACGTGGAGGAGGAGGATGATCAACTCGGGCACTGGTTCCTACATGGTGATATCATGTAGGCAAGAGTATGCGTTAGTATGTTTGACTGTACTAAGTATGCAGGATGTAATGCAACAAGAGATAGGCATCATAATCCAAAATGTAAGATGATAGACAATAGGCATATGCATGATTAATGCATAAGTAAATCATGCTTAAGTATATCATGCTCATATAGAATATCATATATGAAGAATAAGACCAAGCAAGCTCTCCAAGGTATAAATCCCTTGGTGGTTGATGGTGGTCGTACCCCGCCATCCACGGTAACGAAGTATAAACCCCTCGCATGGTTGATGGTAGTCACACCCCACCATCCATGGTGACGAAGTATAAACCCTTCGAATGGTTACCCGGGCTCTTTCCCCCCTGGATCGGGCATTGTCTATGCAACATTTTATATAGGATTCATCGTAGGCTCTAATGCAATATCTCATGTAGGAATAAACATATACATAAGCTCATTTTTTCTTCATAACATCATTCATATCATATCTCATGCTTTGGACTTTCAATTCCTCAAGAAATCATAACCGGACATTTTATCAAACACCTTGGGGGTGTATAATAGGGGTAAAAGAGCATGCAATTTAGAGATGAAATCATGCAGAAAAATCAGTGAATAAAACCTTTAATCAACACCTTGCAACACCCCTAAGACATTCATATCAAAATTCCTCATCAATTCCAACATTAGATCCAATATTTGAAGCTCAAAATATGCTTAAACAACCATATTTTCATATATTAAAAATCACAGTGCAGTAAATTTCCCAATATTTAAGACAAACAAGTAAATCAACTTTAAATCATGCATTATTAATTAAAAGAGGGTTTAGACACCATGGGTGGAAGGACCAAATAGTTCAACACCACATACCTTAGTTTTTGTGAAGTTCTTGAAGAAGACTTTAATGGAGATTTGAAGCTTGGATGAGATCCTTGAAGAAATCCTTGAGATTGGCCTTGAGGTTAAGACTTGAATTTAGGGTTGGAAATGAGTGTAAGTGTTTGGGGAAATACTGGGGAATGTTTTAGGGTGATATGAGAGTAAAATAAGGCTAAGTATAGGTGAAAATACGTTGTGGAAAACTTAGGTCCAACACTTAAAAAAAATTTGTGCGAACTAGGAAAAGACTATACAGGAAAACAACCTCTCCGCATCGTGGAGTGATCGCAGATCAACTCTGGAAATTGCACCAAGTGCAAATTTATAATTCGATTCCTTTGCTTTAAGTTCAACATTAGACCTTTGTCACCCTAATTTGGACCCCCTGAACAAGAATATGAAGTCGAATTTTCAAAATTACAAACGGATTTTTAGATTTATGGAAAACAAGTTTCCGATTACTTTTGAGGCACATTTTCGGGAAACTTTTTGGGGTTGTCTCAATATCTCCTCCTTGGGAACATTTGTTCTCGAATATAGAAGAGACGTACAAGACAAGAATAATCATGAATAAATCAGCCCCAACATGAATTCAACATTATGTTTAAAACATCACTTTCAAAATCCCATTATAAGTGTGAAATCATCATAAATTGCCAACTTAAACATGAATGCACATGAATGACATAGGGATGAAATATAAGACTTGATAGCACATAAGAGACTTAAAATTAGTACCTTAGGCTTGAAAGGAGTGGAAGAGATAAGGATACCTATCTGCTTTGGCCTCCCAAGTAGCACTCTCGACTTGTTAGTTCCTCCAAAGGATCTTAACAGATGCCACCTCTTTGTTCCTCAATCTCTTTGTTTGCCTATGCAAGATCTGAACTGGAAACTCCTCATATGTCAAGTTATCCTCAACAACACCCACAACATCAAGAGGCACAACGGCATTAGGATCACCAACGCACTTTCTCAACATAGAAACATGGAATACTGGATGGACCAAATTCATCTCATTAGGAAACCTCAACTCATAAACCACCTTACCAATACTCTTTACCACCTCATAAGGACCAACATACCTAGGACACAATTTCCCTTTCTAACCAAAACGAACCACACCTTTCATTGGAGAAACCTTCAAATAGACCCAATCACCCACTTGGAATTCTAGGTCTCTTATTCTTACATCGACTTAGGATTTTTGTCGACTTTGGGCTGTCCTAAACCTTTCCCTAATCATCTTAACTTTCTCAAGAGCATCTATAACCATATCCAGCCCCAATAAAGCCATATCTCCAACCTCAAACCAACCCATCAGTGATCTACAACGTCTCTCATAAAAAGCTTCAAAAGGAGCCATACCGATGCTAGAGTGATAGCTATTATTGTAGGAAAACTCAATCAATAGAAGATTGTCATACCAACTACCTTTAAGCTCCAAGACACAAGCCCTAAGTATATCCTCAAGTGTTTGAATTGTCCTCTCGACTTGGCCATCCATTTGAGGGTGGAAGGCCGTACTAAGGTGAACTTTGGTATCAAGACCCCTTTGAAAGGATCTCCAAAAGTGGGACATAAATTGTGCACTGTGATCCAATATAATGGATAAGGAAACCCCATGCAACCTCACCAATTAATGGGTGTACAACCTTGCATACTCTTCAGCCCCATATGTAGTTTTCATGGTAGAAAGTAAGCCAATTTCATCATCCTATCAACCACAACCCATATGGAATCAAAACCTTTTCTAGTCTTGGGCAACTCAACCACGAAATCCATATTAACTACCTCCGACTTCCAAGTAGGAATCTCCATGTCTTAGGTTAGGCCACCGGCCTTTGATGTTTGGCTTTGACTTATTAGCTACTATGGCAACTGGAAATATTTTTTTATTTGGCAATGTCCCTCTTCATGCCTCCCCACCAATACACATCCCTCAAGTCTTTATACATTTTGATGGAACCGGGGTGAAAAGAATAAGAGAAATTATGGGCTTCATCAAGAATTCTCTCCCTCAAACCATCAACACATGGAACACATAACCTACCTTGGTATCTAAGGGCCCCATCTCCCCCTTAGGAGAAAACCTCTATCTTGCCTTCGTTCACCAAGGCCTTCAACTCAAGCAAGGAGGAGTCTAGATCTTGTTTTGCTATCACCTCATCAACCAAAGAAGATTTAGAACCATCAACCACAACAACACCATCACCCACATCTTCCAACCTCACCCCCAATCTAGCCAACCTATGCACCTCTCTAGCCATCTCCCTTTCACCATCATTCACATGAGCTAGGCTACCCATGGACACTCGACTCAAATCATCCGTCACAATATTTGCCTTAATCGGATGGTAATGTACACTCATGTCATAGTCCTTAAGGAGTTCTAGCCACCTTCTTTGTCTCAAGTTGAGTTTTTTTTGAGTGAAGACATATTGAAAGCTTTTATGATCGGTGAAGACATCAACATGCACCCCATACAAATAATGACGTCAAATCTTTAATGCAAACACCATGGCGGCCAATTCAAAATCATGGGTAGGGTAGTTCTTTTCATGCACTTTGAGTTGGCTAGAAGCATAGGCTATGACCTTACCATTTTTCATTAGTACACAACCCAAACCAACTCTAGATGCATCACAATACACAACAAATCCCTCAAGCCCATCCGGTAGTGACAAATATAGGAGCGGACACAAGTCTATCTTTCAATGTTTGGAAACTTTTCTCACATTTATCGGTCCACACAAACTTAACCTTCTTTTGAGTCAATTTTGTCATAGGAGAAGCAATGGAGGAGAACCCATTCACAAACCTTCTATAGTAACCCGCAAAGCCCAAGAAACTCCTAATATCCGCCGGGGTCAATGGTCTAGGCCAATTCGTAATCACATCGATTTTCTTAGGATCCATTTTTATACCATTCTCATATACCACATGACCCAATAATGCAACCTCTTTCAAACCAAACTTTGCACTTGTCATAGTTAGCATACAATCTCTCCTCCCTCAATCTTTGCAACACAACCCTCAAATGACCCATATAATCCTCCCTACTATGTGAGTAGATCAATATATCATCAATGAAAACTACAACAAAGGAATCAGGGTAGGGCTTGAAGACCCTATTGAGCTGTCGGTAGTCAATACACATCCTAAGCGGCCCATCGTTCTTCTTTACAAATAACACTGGTACACCCCAAGGGGATTGGCTAGGTCCAATAAATCTCTTCTCCAGCAAATCCTTCAGTTGCTCTTTTAACTCCTTCAACTCTGCCGAGGCCATACAGTAAGGGGGAATGGAGATAGGTTGGGTGTCGGGAAGGAGATCTATGCCAAAGTTTGTCTCCTTTTCGGGAGAGACACCGCAAATGTCATTTGGGAAGACATCAAGAAATGCATTTACAACCGGGACCGACTCAATGGAATGAACTTTAGACTCCACATCTTTGACTCTCACAAGATGATACAAACAACCCTTGGAAATCAACCTATGGGCTTTAATTCATGAGCTGAACCTACCCCTCACTATTACATCATGACTTTCCCACTCAAGGACGGGTTCATTTGGAAAGTGAAACTTGACCCTACAAGTTCTACAATCGATAGAAGATAGTATGCATGTAACCAATCCATCCTAAGTAACATTAAAATCAACCATATCTAATTGAAAAAGATCACAAGGTAAGATTTTATGCAAGATGCAAACCGGACAATTTCTATACACCCTCCTAGCAATAATAGATCCATCAATAGGAGTAGATACTTCATATGACTCATGTAATAACTCCGACTTAACATAGAACTTTTTAGCAACAAAGGGGATAACAAAGGAAAGGGTGACACCTGGATCAATCAAAGCATATACATTAAGATAAAAAGTTTTCAACATACCGGTAACAACATCGGGGACCTCACCAACCCCTTGCCTCCCATGTAGAGCATAAAAGTGATTGTGCCTTGGGAACCACCTCTACCCAATGGAACCGCATTTGCACCCCGAACCTTGCCACAGTTTCTTGGATAATCTACTTTCTTGTGGCCAAGCTCCCCACATTACATTGGAACCCTTCAAGCATGGGCCTTTATGACTCCCTCCACTTCTAGGATACACATCATTAGGAGCCATCTCAATATTACCTTGAGGCCTAGGGAAGTCATTGGCGAACCCCCTATTAGTAGTAGCATGAGAAGGCCTTCGGCCTTGAGGAAATCTAACACCATTGGGAAGCTTGCCTTCAAATCGGGTTGTCTTGGCCTCATGGCCCCTCCTCTTTCTCAACGTCTCTTCTTCCATTTGCTAAGCATATGTCATTAACTAAGATAAGTCTATATCACTAATAAGAATTACGGACCGGCACTCTTCACTTACCAAATTGGAGATCCCCATAATAAACTTGTTCATCCTTGACCTAGAATCGGCCAGCAAGTGAGGAGCATACTTTGAAAGTTGATTAAATTTTAGGGCATACTCCCTCACACTCATACCACCTTGTCTCAAGTTCATAAACTCAACCAACTTTGCTTTCCTAAGCTCAAGAAGAAAGAATCGATTAAGGAAGGCCAACTTGAATTCCTCCCAAAGCACCAGGTAGCCATTACCCTTCTCTCCTCTCCATTGATCAAACAAAATTTAGGCCACCCCATTGAGTTGATACGCCGCCAACTCCGTTTTCTCATTTGGCCAACACCCATGATCGACAAGATTTTGTAGATTTCATCAATAAACTCTTGTGGATCCTCATCCACCTTTGACCCATGGAAGACTGGAGGATTCAACCTCATGAAATTCCTTACCCTAGCCCCCGGGGTAGTAGCATGAGGGGCTTGGGCCCCTTGTTGGACTTGGTTGGCCACTACTTGGGCAAGCATTGTAAGAGCATCCCGGAGCTCACCATTGGTAGGTTGCTCCTCAGGAGTTTGGGCACATCGTCCTCTAGTATTCGGCATGGTCTAGCATAGTAAAGAACAATTGTTAGGGGAGAATACTTATCACAACTCTAAAGCACGACTTAGGACATGAAGAAGGGAAAAATTTCCTAAAACACCTCATAGCATCCTATTCATAGTCATGGCGCGCTTCACATCCATGAATAGGACTCTAAACAACACAGTGTGTTGGACTCCGAGGATCTATCAACCTAGTGCTCTGATACCAAGTTTGTCACAATCTAAGCCTAAGGACTAGATGTGACACGGCGAATGGGGAACCCGAAGGGACCCAAACAAGCCTCTTAGCATATCGTCACACATCCTTGATTGCGGAAGTATACTAAAGATATATACAAACAAAATTAAGGGCAATGGGACTAAGGGAGAAACTTGCATAATCTTTGAAGTCAAAAGTCAAGAGTCAAGCTCATACATAGTACATACCTTGTCCAACATACATCTCTAAAACATAAAAAGAGCGGGGACAAGGCAAAGTAATCGGGCTCACCCTCATAGTCTAAGATAACACAAAATAGTATCTCAATACATAGATAATAGAGAAAAGACATAAACCAAAGTCCCCGAAGTGGAGGACTCACCCACAAGCTTTGAATAACATTGCCTATCCATGTGGAAGAGGAAGATGATCAACTCGGGCACCGATTCCTACTTGGTGATATCATGTAGGCAAGAGTATGTATTAGTACGTTTGAATGTACTAAGTATGCGGAATGCAATGCAATAAGAAATAGGCATCATAATGTAAAATGCAAGATGATAGACAATATGCTTATTATAGCAAGATGACATGTATGATCAATGCATAATTAAATCATGCTTAAGTATATCATGCTCATATAGAATATCATATTGAAGAATAAGACCAAGAAAGCTCTCCAAGGTTTAAGCCCCTTGGTGGTTGATGGTGGTCGCACCCTGCTATCCATGGTGACAAAGCGTAAACCCCTCGCATGGTTACCTGTGCTCTTTTCCCCCGGATCTGGCATGGTCTATGCAATACTTATATAGGGTTATTATATGCTCCAATGCAATATCTCATGTAGGAATAAACATATACATAAGCTCATTTCATCATCATAACGTCATTCATATCATATCTCATGCTTTGGACCTTCAATTCCTCTAGAAATCATAACAGAACATTTTATCAAATACCTTGAGGTGTGTAATGGGGGTAAAAGAGTATTCAATTTAGAGATGAAGTCATGCAGGAAAATCAGTAGTAAAACCATTAATCAACACCTTATAACACCCCCAAGACATTCATATCAAAATACCTCATCAATTCCAATCCAAGATTTGAAGCTCAAAACATATTTAAACAATCATACTTTCATGTATTAAAAATCATTGTCCAGTAAATTTCTCAATATTCAAGACCCACATATAAAATCAATATTAAATCATGCATTATTAAGTAAAAGAGAGTTTAGGCACCATGGGTGGAAGGATCCAATGGTTCAATACCATATACCTTAGCTTTTGTGAAGTTCTTGAACAAGACTTTAATGGAGATTTGAAGCTTGGGTGAGATCCTTGAAGAAATCTTTGAGATTGGCCTTGAGTTTGGGACTTGAATTTAGGGTTGGAAATGAGTCTAAGTATTTGGGGGGATATTGGGGAATGTTTTGGGATGATATGATCGCAAAATAAGGCTAAGTATAGGTGAAAATATATTTGGAAAAACTTAGGTCCAACACTTAGAAAAATCTGGGCGAACTAGGAAAAGGCAGTGCAGGAAAACAACCTCTCCGCGTTGCAGAGAGATCGTGGACCATCTCTGGAAATTGCACCAAGTGCGAATTTCATAATTCAATTCCTTTGCTTTAAATTTGAGGTTAGACCCTCGTCACCCTAATTTGGACCCCCTGAACAAGAATTTGAAGTCGGATTTTCAAAATTCCAAATGCAATTTTAGATATATGGAAAAAAAATTTCTGATTACTTCCGAGACACGTTTTCAAAAACTTTTTGGGGTCATTTCAGATTCTATGTAGTAGCTCACATGGTCATACTATTGGTTGTGGTCCATTCCCACAAGTTTATATGATCTTATGATATGTCTTCACTTTATATATTTTCTTATGCATTATCTTATATTGGTATGAGCCTTATTGCTTGTGCATGTTTAAGCTTATCTCATAACTCTTTTGTCTTATATATACCTATATGTTATGTTTAATTATGATGGCATTACAATTTCATCTGTGTTTTGCATCTCACATACTTAGTACATTCAAATGTACTAATGCCTATTTACCAATATGATTTAACCATGTAGGAATAGGTACTCCTCTACTAGCTCGTGGCCAGTAGTTGACATTCGAGAGCAGCTTATTATTGTGGTGAGCCCTTAGTTTGGGACTCCACCCATTTTCCACTCTACTTTGTATTTTCGTTTTAGATAATTAATGGCCCTTCTGAGGCTTTGTCACACCCCACCCTAGGGTCGTGACCAGTGCCCGATAGGGGCACCTAGACACATACTAAACCAAATTCCCTCATTTACATAACC
>JAOTQR010077752.1:0-11892 GCA_025774065.1 Solanum ossicruentum | reverse complement strand
GCAGCCCCACTGACTAGATTAACTCAGAAGAATGTATCCTTTCATTGGAACGATGAGTGCGAGGCAAGCTTCCAAAATCTCAAAACCTTGTTGACTTCAACTCTCATTCTGACCTTACCGGAGACAGGTGTGGACTTTACAGTATATTGTGATGCGTCAGGAGTGGGGTTAGGCGGTGTATTGATGCAAAAGGGTAAAGTGATTGCCTATGCTTCTTGACAATTGAAGGTTCATGAGAAGAATTATCCTACCCATGACTTAGAGCTAGCAGCTGTGGTTTCCGTTTTGAAGTTGTGGCGTCATTACTTATATGGTGTGCATTGTGAGATCTTCACTGTATAGAAGCCTTCAGTATATATTCAGTCAAAGGGATCTTAACTTGAGGCAACATAGGTGGATGGAGTTGCTAAAGGACTATGATTTAACCATCCTGTATCATCCGAGGAAGGCTAACGTTGTGGCTGATACCTTGAGTAGGAAGACTTCTAGCATGGGGATTCTAGCCACCATTCGAGTGGAGGAGTGACCGCTCGCCAGGGATGTTCAGCGTCTGGCTAAGGGCCTAGTTAGGTTACAACTTTCTGATAAGGGTGGTGTACTTGCTTTCCTTGAGGCTCGTTCTTCCTTGATGGACCAGATTCGCGAGCGCCAGTTAGAGGATGAGAAGTTATGTCTCATCAGAGACAAAGTGACCAGAGGAGAGGCGAAGGAAGCAGTGCTTAACTCTGATGGTGTTTTAAGGATCGGAGGTCGAGTCTGTGTACCTAAGGTAGGTGATTTGATAAGATTGATTCTTGAAGAGGCTCATTGTACTCGTTATTCCATTCATCCAGGAGCAACAAAGATGTATCAGGATTTGAGTCAGCACTATTGGTGGTGTGACATGAAGAAGGATATTTCAGAGTTTGTGGCTAAGTGTTTGACTTGTCAGCAGGTTAAGTGTGAGCACCAACATCCTGGAGGTGAGCTTCAGAGGATTCCCATTCCTACATGGAAAAGGTAGCGAATCACTATGGATTTTGTGGTGGGTTTGCCCACTACTGTGGGCGGTTATGACTCTATCTGGGTGGTTGTGGATTGATTGACTAAGTCTGCCCATTTCATTTTGGTTAAGGTCAAGTACACAACAGAGAAGTTAGCTGAGCTTTACATCAGTCAGATAGTCAGATTGCATGGTGTGCCAGTTTCTAAAATTTCTGATCGGGCTTCACTCTTTAATTCACATTTTTGGAGGGCCTTGCAGTGTGGTCTTCGTAATCAGCTAGACATAAGCTCAGCCTTTCACCCTCAGACAGATGGACAGTTAGAGCAGACTATTCAGGTGTTGGAGGATATGTTGTGAGCATGTGTGATTGATTTCGGTACCCGTTGGGACCAACACTTACCCTTAGTAGAGTTCGCCTACAATAATAGCTATCACTCCAATATTTAGATGGCTCAATTCGAGGTATTGTATGGTAGACGGTGTAGATCTCCGATTGGTTGGTTTGATTCTGCTGAGACGGACTCATTAGACACAGACTTTCTGAGGGATGCTATGGAGAAGGTCCATATGATCCAGGGTAGATTGTTGACGACCCAGAGTCGACAAAAGAGTTATGCAGATAGGAGGGTTCGAGCATTAGAGTTTATGGAGGGCGATCATGTTTGGCTCAGAGTATCATCTATGAAGGGTGTGATGCGGTATGGGAGGAAGGGTAAGCTTAGCCCTCGATTTATTGGCCCATTTGAGATTTTGGAGAGAGTTGGAGAGGTGGCCTATCGACTAGCCTTGCCACCTAACTTATCATCTGTACATCCTGTGTTCAATGTCTCCATGCTTCGGAAGTATGTGCCCAATGAGTCTCATATACTCTCATTTGATTCAGTGGTATTGAGTTCAGACCTATCATTTGAAGAAGAGCCTATAGCTATATTGGATAGACAAGTCCAAAAGCTCAGAAACAAAGAGATTGCTTCTGTGAAGGTGCAATGGAAGAACCATCCAGTTAGAGAGGCGACTTGGGAGATGGAGTCTGACATGCGTGCTAAATATCCCCATCTTTTTGAAGCTTCAGGTACTTCTTACTACCTTATGTTCGAGGACGAACATGATCCTTAGTGGTGGATTGTGTAATAACCCGCTAGTTCATTTTGATAATTAGTCCTCTTGTTTTCATAAAATATCCCCTTGATAATTTAAATGGGTACTTTTGATTATTTAATAACAATAATTAATCAAGTTAGGAGTAAATTTAAATAACTAACCTAATGTGTGTGTGTGTGGGGGGGGTGGGTTAAATTGTATTTATTAATACCTTGGTGCAGATATATATGTATATTAAAATATTAGTGGAATAAATCAGTTTTAATATCCTAATTACTTTGAGAAAGTAAAGAACGGAGAAGGAGAGAAAAGAGATTCAACACCGCGCACAAGATTAGTCTGTGTCAGGTAAGTTTCAATTTGAAAAAGTTCTTAATTGAGTTTCGTTGGTGGGTCTAATTATGTAAGAATTTAATTGGGTGTAGGGTATTGACAAAGACAGTGAACGAAAATGAAAAAGAAAACATTACCTTTGACCTGTAACTTGGAACTGTTTACAACAATGTTAATTTCTTATATGAATGTAATGGTGGTCAGGATTAATTTAATGAAACTGTTGGCAGATGTAATGTTTTCTTTTATCCATAATGTGATAAAATATAAGAATAATTGAGTGGCCCTACCTGTGATTGGATAGCACTTACCAATTTGGATTAATTGTTCATGGAGTTACTATTTGATGTTTTCCTTTGTCCTCACATGCTGTACAATGATTTTGGTCCTTGTTTAGTAGAGTTTATCACTGTATTATCCTTCGGTTGAACATAGAAATATACAATTATAAATTTTTGTAATTATTTAGATATGTTGTATTACACGAATGACCATTAGAAAGATATCATTTGGAGGAATTCAAATTTAACCCTATACTTGACGTATAAGAAATTGACTGTAGAATTGGGTGGGTATTTGGGTATAGGCTAGACATGCTGCAATATGAGTATTATTAGTTTTGAAATCTTATGATGAATACTTATTTAACTAGATTGTGGTGCTATGGATTCCATTCGGAAAGGGAAGGCTCAAGTGCTTGATTGATTGTCTTTGGCTAAGGCAAGTGAATTTCTTAACCTTTGTTAAGTTTATAGAATCTTGTACTTCTTGTGTGAGGTGTTGAGAGCAATTTATGTAGGCTTTGATTGAAATATTTTGAATTGGGTAATTATCCTATGTTGATATTTGACTTGTAGGCTAATGATGGAGGTTTATTATATGTGAAATAGTGAGTATTTGTTGTTGATATCGACGTGATACTTACTTTTAGATGTGGATATTGTTAAGGTTGTGATGGTATAGAGCTACCTATTCTTGAATTTTGAGATATATGAATTTGTATGGGCATCTTGCATATTTTATTCCCATGAACATGATTATTGTGCGTAAACTATGTGATTGCTGGATGTCCCAAGAAAAGAAATGAAAAGCTGATGGAAAATGATTCGATGGGTTGGGTCACACGCCGTGATAGTTACTATGATTCGCTGGGTCGGGTCACATGCCGTGATAGTTACTATGATTTGCTGGGTCAGGTCGTGTGCCGCTACAGATGCATGGACTAGGAGTCCCCCATGGGTCCTGGACTGTGTTACAGCAGGTGTGTATCACTAGGACAGACATGCATCTTTCTACGTGACATTGCATTGCATTATATCTCATGACATTCATCTTCATCCCATAATGTTCTGGCCTGTTATGATTCTATGGGGTGCTATTGGGATTGGTTATTCATTATATCATTGACTGGTTCGTGTCTTTACATGATTAGTTTTGGTATTGATTTGATAATACTTGAGGAATTAGTGAGAACTTGATAAATTATGAAATTTTCCGTATGGCTTAAAAGTGGGGTAAATGAGAATTATACTGTTATAGGCTTTGATCATAGAATTTTTGGATGGTGTAATTATGAAGGTTATGAATTAGGTGGTAGCTGTAGGGGTTTGATTGGAGTGTTGGGAGTACCGGGGTTCTATACTACTTAATTCTGTATTTATTAGTTCACTTGCTGGATGCCGCGTGTTTGGTACTCACCCCTCTTGCTACAACATTTTTGTAGGTTACGAGCCCAGATCATCGTGATACTCTCTCTACTGGTACTTGTTTGAGGCTCTCTGTGGAGATTGTGAGAGGTAGCTGTTGCCATCCCAGCTGACTCCTTACTCCTATTTATGATTTTGTTCTAGACATTAGAAACTTGTGCACGTCACAACCAGATTTTGGGGGATTTTAATTAAATTGAACTTTCATTTTTATTATAATTCCGCATTTTAATGTTATAGCTGGGTTGTAGGCTGACTTGTCTTGGGGGAGATAAGACGAGTGCCATCACACCCACTTTTGGGTCGTGACAGTAATCAGTGCCAAGCGTGTGTGAGCTTCTTTGCATAATTCTTATACTGTGTTTCAATTCGTAACTTTCCCTGTTACTCTAACTAAAATTGTAGGTTAGTCACATAGGAAAGGATCTTAGGCCGTTGTTCATATTAGTCCACTTAGCCTGAATAACCAACCAAATGCTTGATGTATACCTTGATCCTAATGTTTGAGCTTTGCATACAACCTTTTTTTGTAAACACCCAACTAACTGAGCCTTGTTAAGTGTTGCCCTGGTCCTTTCTTGAATATTTTGTACCTTGAATAAGGCAAAAAACCTAAGTTAAAGGTGGCTACCAAAAGAGGCCTTGGCTCATAGGTTGATATTGTGCATCTCAACTTAGGCCAAAAGCTAAGATGAGGGTGACTGGTATAAGAGAAATCACACTAAATGGGGTAAAAGCTAGTGATACATGAAAAAGGACAAGTGTGCTATGGGTGCAAGAAAAATGAATAGATGCCTAAATAAGGAGCTAGAAAGAAAAATAATGTGAAAGTAAAAGACAATGAGCTTAAAAGTCTGAGTAAGGCACCAACAAGGTTTAAAATAGGAGAGGGAAAGAATGAGTTGAAAATAACAGTGTTTGTAGGGCAAAAGTGTCGAATAATGCAGTGTCAAGGAGGGCCATTAGTCACTATGTTCCTAAAACATCATACCAATATTTCACCCTCATATCATCCTAAACATTCCCCAATACTCACTCAAACACTTAGCCATATTTTCTCTCTTAAATTCAAGTCTCAAAACCCTCATCCGGAACCAAGGATTTCCTTCAAGCTTCAGGTCTCCATTTTCAATCTTCATCAAAAGCTTCTTCAAAGCCAAGGTATATGGCTTTAAACCATTGGGTCCTTCCAACCATGATGCTCTAATCTCCTTAGTTGATTTCACAATTGGGTTTACTAGTATGAACATGTCAATGAACTATGTTAAATCTATGTTAAGTTGTGACAGTTTTACTATGTTTTGAGCTATAAATCATAGATCTATTGTAAGATTTGATGAAGGATTTGGATGTATGTTGCTTGAGGGTATTGCAAGGTGTTGTTGATGGTTTTACAATCGATTTTCTTGCATGATTTCATATCTATATTTCATGGTTTTGTACTAGCATTACACACCCGCAAAGTGTTTGATAAAGTGTATGGTTATAGTTTTTTGAGGAATCGAAGGTCCAAAGCATGAGGTATGATATGATTGATGTTATGATGATGAAAGGAGCTTATGCATATGATATAATCTATATAGAGTGTTGTATTAGACCATAAGAGTTCGGATAACCTTGTCGGGGGGGTTGTACCTTGATAACTGAGGTGGAGGTTTGTACTCATCTACTATATGAGGGGTTTGTACTTAGCCACCAAACTGATAAGGTGAAATTATCATCAACCATGTGAGGGATTTGTACAACACCACCAGGGTGATGGGGTTGACCATCATCAACCAACCAAGGGGTTTGTACTTTTGAAATCTAGCTTGGTCTCTTCTACACATATGATATCCTATATGAGTATGAGTTACTTAAGCATGTTTTACTTGAGCATTGGTCATTCATGCTATATTGTTATATGATGTCTATTGCCTATTGTTATGTATTTTGACTATGATACCTATCTCTTGTTGCATTGCATCATACATACATAGTACATTCAAACGTACTAACGCATACTCTTGCCTACATGATATCACCATGTAGGAACCGGTGCCCAAGTTGGTTATCCTCCTCCATGTGGCTAGTTTGGTACTACTCAAGATAGTTGGTGATTCCTCTATTTTGGGGACATTTATCTATGTCTTCTCTTATTGTGTATTGAGAGACTTTTCTTTCTGTCCCATTTTGACTATGAGGGTGATCCCGGTTGCTTTGTCTTGGACCCTACTCTTATCTATATAGCAGAGGTGTTTTTTGGACATGCTGTGTATCTATAACATGAGGTTTGACTCTTTTTCTCTTGATTATGATGTTATGAAAGCTTTGCCCTTAGCCCTTTTGTCCTTATTCTTACTCTTTATGTCTTTTATATGACTCTGTGACCAATGATGTGGAATGATAAGTCATGAGGCTTGTTTGGGGTCTTTTTGGGTTCCCCATTCATCATATCACGTCTATGCCCTAGGCTTGGGTCCTGACAAACGTGGTATCAAAGGACTAGGTTGTTAGATCCTCAGAGTCCAACACATCACATTGATTAGAGTCATATTCATGATTGTGAAGCACGTCATTGCTATTAATAGAAGGCTATGAGGCATTTTAGGAAATGTTTCCCATATTCATATTCTAAGTCATGCTATAGAGTTGTGGTAAGTTTTCCCCTAACGATTGATCTTTGCATGCTTGATCATGCCTAACACTCGAGGAAGAAGGGCCCAAACTCTCGAGGAGCAACCCACCAATGGTGAGCTCTGGGATGCTATTACTATGCTTGCCCAAGTTGTGGCCAACAAAGTCAACCAAGGGGCCCAAGCCCCTTATGCTACTATCCTGGGAGCTTAGGTAAGAGACTTCATGAGGATGAATCCTCCGGTGTTCTATGAGTCAAAGGTGGATTAAGACCTACAAGAGTTTATTGGTGAGGTTTACAAGTTCTTGGATATCATAGGTGTAGGGCCGAATGAAAAGAGGGAGTTGGTGGCTTACCAACTCAAAGGGGTAGCCAAAATATGGTATGACCAATGGAAAGGGGAGAAGGGAAATGGTAATGTGGTTCTTTGGGAGGAGTTCAAATTAGCTTTCCTTAATCGGTTCTTCCCTTTGAGCTTAGGGAGGCTAAATTGGTGGAGTTTATGAACTTGAAATAAGGAGCTATGAGTGTGAGGGAGTATACCCTCAAATTCAACCAACTTTCAAAGTATGCTCCTCATTTGGTGGCCGATCCTAGATCTAGGATGAATAAATTTATGATGGGGGTCTCCGACTTGGTGAGTGAAGAATGCCGATCTGCTATGCTAATTAGTAACATTGACTTGTCTTGGTTGATGACATATGCCGAGCAAATGGCGGAAGAAAAGTTGTGAAAGAGAAGGGGGCATGAGGCCAAGAGGTCCCGGTTTGAGGGTGAATTCCAAAAGGGTGCTAGATTTCATCAAGGCCAAGTTTCTTCTCATGCCATTAATCGGGGGTTTGCCAATGAATTCCCTAGGACTCAAGGTGTTTGTGGTGTAGCTCCTATTGATATGTGCCCTAAATGTAGAAGCAGCCATGGAGGCCCATGTTTGAAAGGTTCTAATGCATGCTTTGAATATGGGTAACTTGGTCACAAGAGGATGGATTGTTCAAGAAGCTGTGGCAAGGGCCGGGGTGCAAACGCAGTTCCATTAGATAGGGGTGGTAATCGAGGTGGTACCCCAAAGCACAATTGATTTTATGCTCTATATGGGAGGCAAGGGGTTGGTGAGATTCCAGACATTGTTATCGGTATGTTAAAAATCTTTGACTTTGATGTATATGCTTTGATTTGTAACACCCCACATCTTACAATACTAGTACTATATAAGTGAAATATGATATGTCTTTTAGAATTAGTACCAATTCTTAAAAGTGCTTGAATCTCAATTTAGAGGGCGATATGTATGTCTAACGCTAAAGAGGGTCGAGCATAAATAAGTTAAGTCAAATTGAGGAGATTGCGACCTTAAATGAAGTGAGAGAAGTGAGGTGCTTGTAGGACTTAGGAAGCTAGCAGGTGAGTCACCTACTTGGTTAGTTTAAATTTGCTAGCTAAACGAAGATGAGACCCGACGTCAAATTTTTCCTAGTCCGATTATGAATAAAGTCTGTTTTAAGGGTGCAACTTTAGCCCGTGTTTTAGCATGATAAATGGACTATATTTTTAGCTCAATAATAATAGAGAAAGGACCCAAGTACAAAAAAACTTACTTGGTGAATTGGGCCAAAACTAAGTAAGGACAAAGGGAAAAGTGGGCAGCCAAGACCCAACCAATTTGAACCCAATAAGGCCCAAGTGAAAGGGGCAAGAAGCTGCATCACCATCCTAATAAAGTAAGGCTAAAATTGCCTTAGTAGGTTGGCCAAAGTCCCTCTATAAAAAGGGTTTAAAATAGTTCCCATAAGCCATTTTAAATTGAACAAAAAAAATCAGATTGTTTTGCAAATTCTCTCTCAAATCTTTCTTGACCTTACAAGCAGCCACAAGAGACTTTTAGGATTCTTGGAGGAGCCCTACACCTTGAGGGTAAAGGTAAGTAAGAATACTTATATGTTTAGTATGGTTTTTGTATGTAAAACAAGATGCTAAGCTGATTATACCTTTGCTGAAATTGTTGGACAGCATGTGTTCCAAAAGTTGTTGTACATTTTTCTTGTTTATTTGGAAGCTTTTCTTTTTTTTTTTGGTTGGATTTATTACAAAGGGAGGCTACTACTCTTAGTGAGTAATGGTTCTATAATGATGTATAAAGGCTACTGCACTATTTTTACAATCCGCTAAAGTGAGTTCTTATGTGATATCGTAATTGTGCTCGTAATAGGAACTTGTGGGCTGATTGATTGAGGACTTTAGTCTCACATCCTACACATATTTTTAGGACTATTTTAAAACTATTTTAGCACTAGTATTATGTGCATATATGGTGGTGACAATTTTGTTAAAGTTGGAACAAGTTTGGAATTGTCGACGTCAAAATGTAGCAAAGGAATATAACATTATGCCGCCTATTTGTGTGTTGCATAGAATTGTTATGCGTTGTACTTTGTGGGTTGTTGTAAGACTTTTATTTCACTAAAACAGGCTGCACATGATATTATATGAGAATGTTTATTAGAAAATACGATTAGGGACAGGGTCAATCCGAATATAGATTTACTATTAATCTGCTGGTCATTTCTATTACATGTCGTGCGCAAATTATATAGTAAAGGTAAAGTAATAAAAAGAACACAAAGTACATGATCCCACAATATGACTAAGGGTGGTCTCTTATCCAACACCAGTGCATAGTTTTATTTGAGTTGTTACTTCATATACTGTATTTCCTACCTTACATATTCAGTACATTATCTCGTATTGACGTACCTTATGGGGGACCTGCATTTTATGCTGCAAGTATAGGTGCTAGTAGATCTCCCTAGTAGGAGTACAGGATATCCAGCTTAGGTTACCGAGCTCTAGGTTGCTTCAGAGCTTTGTGTGTCTAGAGCTTATATTTTTGTATTGTATAGTTAGGTAAGGCGCAGCTTGTCCTGACATTTATCAGATACTTTTCCTTATCTAGAGGCTTTGTAGACTATGTAAATTAAAGTGTGGTCATGTCTCGTACTTTAGACATCGTGGCCCAACGACCTAGGCATATGCATTTCCTTTTGGCTTGTTATTACTGTTTACTTTCTTAAAGGCATGTTGAATGTAGAAATCCCTTATAATATGTATAAAAAGCATATGGATACATGTTGGTTCTCCCAAGCCTTATCGGCAACGGGTGCCAGTCTGCCTTGATGGGACTTTGGACGTGACAAAAGTGATACCAGAGCGGGTCATCCTAAGGAGTCTACAAAGCCATGTCTATGTAGCGTCTTGTTTATCGATGTGTTGTGCACCACATTTATAAGCAGGAGGCTAGGTGGCATTTAGGAGTTGTTACTTTCTTTTTATTCCTTAGATCGTTCCATAAAGCTAAGTGTAATAGGTGCATTATGTCTAACCCCTAAATTGTTTTGTACAGTAAGTATGCCAGAAACCAGGAAAAACAAAGGTAAAGGGAAGAAAGTAGAAGTGGTGGTTGGTATACCCAGTCGGGTGAGACAACGAAATGAGGCTCAAGATGAGTCTCTGTCACAGACATCTCCAACTCCTCCAGCTCCTAATAAATTAAGAAGTAGCGAGTTTTCTCTAGAATCACCTATTAATGCTACCATGCAGGATCTAAGAAATGCAGTCCAACTATGTACTCATATAGTTGCTGGCCAAGGTCAAAGACAAGAAGGTCCAGTTATAGGTGCAGGTAGTGCTAATAGGGCAGCTGACACGAGGATACGTGTCTTCCTTAATTTGGACCCTCCATCCTTCACTGGGTCAGATCCTAATGAAGATCCACAAGACTTTATTGATCAGATTCAACACACTTTAGATGTTATGCATTTGAGTGGTACAGAAGCTGTCGAGTTAGCAACATATAGGTTGAAGGGTGTGGCTACATTGTGGTATGAAGCTTGGAAGCAATCTAAGGGTAAAGATGCACCTCTAACTATCTGGAAGGAGTTTAAAGAGGCATTTGTTGAACATTAATTGCCATTAGAGATCTAAGAAGCCCGTATAAATCAGTTCTTGAACCTCCACCAAGGGAATATGAGCATGAGGGAGTATAGACTTCAATTTAATTCCCTAGCCAGGTATGCTCCTAATTTAATTGCTACTATGGCAGATAGAGTTCATCAATATGTGGATAGATTGGATACGTATCTAGTCAGAGATTGTACCATTGCTTCCTTGAACAAATACATGGATATAGCGAGAATGCAAGGTTTTGCACAGAAATTGGAGGATCAGAGGCAAAGGAGAAGGACACAAGAGTTAGAAAGGGCACAATCCAAGAGGGCCAGGTCTACAAGGCAGTTTACACCACCCCAAGGTGAGCTTACGCCTCAATTTTCTAATAAACCACCTAGGCCATCATCCTCCAACTCTGCAGCCAGAGCTCCACCATAGCTTCAGGGGTCTAGGAGAAATCAGTTTGGTCCAAGAGTGAAGGCTAAGGCACCCGGATAGCGGGATATTCAGTAGGCCAGCAAATGACTCCTATGCAGCCTTGTAAAAAGTGTGGAAGGAGTCATTTAGGTATATGCTATGTTGGGACATACGCTTGCTATTGGTGTGGTGCACCAGGGCATATGATAAGAGATTGCCCGAGGAGGCGTATGGGTGATATAGCACAATCTATTGGGTCAACTGTTGCATCATCATCGTCAGTTCCTCCATTAGGTAGGGGTCAACAAGCACCTATGGGTCTTGGTAGAGGTGTTAAAGGGGCAACTAGCTCTAGCGAAGTCCAGAATCGCACTTATGCTCTAGGGAGTCGACAAATTTGGAAGCTTCACCTGATGTAGTCAAGGTATATTGTCCATCTTTTAGCATGATATGTATGCATTAATTGACCCTGGTTCTACGCTATCATACATTACCCCACTAGTTGCTGGGAATCTTAAGAGAACACCCAAATTATTGAAAAAACCATTTGAAGTGTCTACACCAACCGATGAATCTATTATGGTTAGAAGGATTTATTGTCACTATGCAGTAACTATTTGTGACCGTGGCACATTGGCTGACCTTATTGAGATAGAAATGGTGGAATTTGATATTATAATGGGTATGGATTAGTTAGCTTCTTGCTATGCCACCGTGGATTGCCGAACTAAGAGAGTGTACTTCCACTTTCCAAATAAGGTAGTTCTTGAATGGGAAGGCAATGTTGGGGC
>JAOTQR010077751.1:0-11894 GCA_025774065.1 Solanum ossicruentum | reverse complement strand
AGGCCACAAGTACTGATAGAGACTGAAATGATCCAAGAACTCCAGACGCTCACCCAAGTCACTAGAAAGTCATCTACTACTGGATGGAATCAGCACTGTCGACTCATGTCAGGACCTACATCACGAAGCTAATGTAAAGTGTAATATGAGTTTTAGAAGAAGGTACTTAGTAGGCTTCATATGTCGACTGCGTAAGAATAGTAAATAAAGAGGAATAACTAAAATAGTATATCACAATAATTGAACAAAAGAAAATAGAATAGGTATACCCACACATGTAGGCAACTATGCATAAATAAAATCCCGAATGATCAAGTGCGCCAAACTAGTAACCCAAACTTTGAAGGAGGGAGGGGAGCACAGAGCTTGAACCTTTAACACACATATATGGGCACATCAAGTACCACGCCTGATTGTATAAAATGCCAAAAGAGGAGAGGAGCACCAATCCCAGACCTATCACCATAGATATGGGCCTCGTCAAGTATAATGCCTAAAAAGGGGATCACAGAGCCCTGATTTTGCGCTACAGATGTGGGCCCCATAAAGTACATCACAACTTTTAGCTAGTCTCCGATATTCAACTCTATTATAGGAGGCTAAGTGTTAAAAATAGGGGATTCAGAGCTTGGACCTCTAACTATAGAAGAACTCTTTCAAAGATCCAGTGTGTCCCATCAGACAAACATAAATCATTCCTGAAGCCTAGAAAAGTACAACAAGCAATTGAAACACATTTTATTAGAGTAAACTAAAGTAATAAAATATAGTAAGACCTCAGGTCTAGTCATGGCCTGTCTAAGGCTCAAATCATTTAGACTCAAGTCTATTAAATGAGTCTACAAGGACTTACATGTAATGACTTCGAGGGTCATTTTTGGCATTCTCGATAAAATTATTATTGAGTCATTTTGGATTGAGTCTAAAAGCTCAATTTTGAAAACCTTGTAAAAAGTAGGAGTTTTGCCAAAGAAAGAGTTTTTAAAAGGCTTAAAGTTGAAAATTTTGAGTTTTGTGGTCATCTCAAGTTTCGGGTGTCAAAATGTAATTCTATCAATTTCATCAGCTCCAAAATACAGAATTTAGTCAATAAGAATTAATAGAACTGAATTTGGAGTTAAGACAGAGATTATAGAATCAATGTTGCATTTTCATTTGATTTTGGATCATAGTTTGACTTTGGTCAACATTTGGAGTTCGAAAGCTCAAATCAAATCTTCGACAGTTCCAGTGGTTCTGGGTGGTGAAACTAACCCTAGAAAGCATCTTGTTGTAATTTTTAGAGGTTTTGAAGGCAGTTTGAGCATTTTAAGTTTTAACTAGTTTTATTGAGTTTCAAGCCAAAAAGGCCTCAAAATTGAATTCTGATGTTTCTATTGAGTTTGAAACGTCATTTTAGGTAGGATTACATGCCTCTCTTGTGTTCACGAGATTCCAAATGAATCTCAAGGGTCCATTCTATGAATTTTTGTGTTGTGTTCATTGTTGATTTCTGGTGCTTCACTCTAGTACTCCATGTTCGCGGGGTTACCCTCCGCGTTCAGAGAGTGTGATGTCTCTTGACTTCCATGTTCACGGAGGTGGTATCTGCGTTCATGGGTTGTAGACTGCCTATGCTCTGCTTCCAGGCTCCGCATTCAAGGAGTGTTAAAGTTACCCTAACCTCTGCATTCGCGGGTATTCTCCTGCAGTTGTGGAGAGTTAAAGTACCTAAAATAGTAGCTTAATTTTAAATTATGGGTCTCACTTTTTTCAACATTCCAAACTCAATTTTTGAGAGAATTTTCAAGACAAGACCATAAGTTAACATTTTTCTAATCTATGTTTTCAATTCTAATTAAATTGTGATTTTAACATAAAAATTGAGGTTTTTAATTTAAGAAATTGGGGACTTCTCGAACTTTGATTTTTAATACAAAATTAGTGATTAGGAACTCATTTTAACTCCTTTTCTCGAAATGATTTTCACAATTAGACTCCTTATTACTTGAGGATCATCTTCACGTAAAAATTTCAAATTTTGGAAACCTTTTTCTGTATGAGATTTTTGGACCAGTTTGTCATTTTCATCAGAATTGCTTGGCTTTAGTGTTATTAGTTTTGTAATGTGATTGTGAAACCATATTTATGTAGATTGTGGTGATTCAAAGTATTGTAAAATAGAATAAGTCATAGATTTGACATGACTTGAGACTTCTAACTTTTTATTAAGTATGATTGAACCTTGTAATCTCCTATTTGTGTAGATTTGGGTGATTTGAGATATGAATTGGGAAAGAATTATATTATCATAGGCTTTGATCATGGGATTTTGGATTGAGTAATTGTTCATGTTCTAAAATCTTGACTTGTGAATTAATTATGGACTCATGACACATGTATCTTACGAATTATTTGATATTAATGTTGAGATGGTACCAATATTGAGATTTTAATGATAATGAGATTGTGATCATATTGAGATTGAATAAATTACATACATTATTACTTGCACATGGATACTTATGATGGCTATGGTCGAGAAATGTGCAAGGTAACATTTGGATTGGTGGCTGAGGTCTCTACTGATCAATGATTAGACAAGGTTTCTACTAGCGAGCTGAGGTAATATTCTGGCAGATGATGTTGCTGAGATTTCTTTCAGTTATATGAGTATTGGCAGAGGTACATACCAATAATGTTCATGCATATATGGTTCATGTGAGGCCCCCATAGGTTTCGGTCTGATTTTATCATTGATGTGTATCGTAGGACAGATATGCATCACGATTACTTGACATTGCATCACATTATTTACGATGCATTGCATTTACTCCATCTCATATCATTCTTTCTTAGATATTGCTATGTGTATTATGTGTGATGTTGTGAATACTTGAAAACCTTGTACATTGTTAAGATGGAGCAAATGAAAGATTGTGCTATATGTTGATTGCTTGAGACTCTTACATTGAGAATATTGGACTATGGGGATTCTGAGATTGCTTATATTACCGATGGACTATGGAACTACTTGAGTATGGGAATTAGCTATAAAATCTAAGATATTATTCTATAGTATGTATTTTTCTATATGTATTGTTGTTGTGTTGGGACTTTTTTGTGTGTTGGTGTGCAGTTTGACAGTGTGTGATTGGGTGGATAGGAGTAGCTTTGTTCTTTAATACTTTACTTTAGGTTTAGTTTCCATTTTGCTGATTATCATGTTGTTTGGTGCTTACCGCCTCACTACATTTTTGTAGGTTGTGAGCCCGGTCCCTTTTATTAGATTCCTCAGTTACAGGATCGAGCTTTTGGATCCTTTGAGAGGTAGTTGCTTGTCTCGGTAGACCTTCAAGGATTTTGTTTTATGTTATGTTCTATTTGAGGACTAGAAGTTGGAACTTGTGTTATCATTTGAGCATTCATACTATTAGAGGCTTGTACATATGACACCAATTTTGGGATGTACAGATACTTTCTATTACATAAAACTATTTTATCTTCCGCATTTGTTATCGTATTTGAGGTTGTTCATGTTTGGGCTGACTCGCCTTCATAGTTTAGATGAATGCTATCGCACCAGAATTTTTAGTCGTGACAATTTGGTATCAGAGTCCCAAGTTCAATAGTCTCACATATGTACAAGCCTAGTCTAGTAAATCCAGCCTCATAGTCAGAAATGGACATAGAACCTTGACGTAGCCTATCAAACTCATCACAGTAGCTATCTCAGAGGTTGTATGGCACGTACTTCTCCAAATATATCTCGGTGAATTGCCCCTAGATCATAGCTGGAGATTCAATATGTTTATAAGCTACAACTGACTCCACCGCTCCTTGGCAAGGCCAGTGAACTGGTATGAAGTATAGGCAACCCGATGTGACTCAAGAATAGCCAAGTTACACAATTTTTCCTGGCACTCTGACAAAGGATTATAGGCTCTATCGACAGGGGTGCCGTCAAATCGCGGAGGAGCCAACCGCACAAATCTCTCAAGGCTCTTCTACTTCGCTATGGACATGGTTGGCCTGGCAGAAGATGGTGGTACCATAATAAGGGAGGTGCAATTGATGGAGCAATAGCTAAACTCTAAAACTGAGAACTCGAACTTGGCCTAGATGTCTAAGGCGGAACCATAGCAGTCCTAGGAGAATCTACCGAAACTGAAGAACGACTAACACAAATCATGGCTAGCTTAGACAAAACTATGGAAGGACCAACCAGTGTTGTAGAAAACAATACATCAATAGTAGCAGGGGTGGAAGGTTCTCTTTCCAATCTAGCCAATATTCTTAAGAGTAACTGCTGAACTGAGGGTGTAGTCTCTAGGGCTGAGGGCAGTAGAATAGAATTTGTATGCCCCTCTGGCTCATAATCAAGCTTCGAGGATGCCGATTTAGACCATTCCTTGAGCGCAGCTGCCCCTCTAGCAAGTCCTCAATCCCTGGCTCTATCCCGATCTAATAATCACCATCCGCTCAAATAGAAGCAAGATGTGAAAGTTTTTCCTATTTAGTATCTCGTAGCCTCTCGAAGATGGGTGTGGACATCTACACATCGATGCACAAAACTCTACTAGACAGCCAGCTCTTAACTCACGAGCCCAAAGAACCTTTAATACCAAACTTGTCACGACCCAAACGGATCACAACTAAAAGAAGATGAAATAAAGCGGAAATCATCTCAACATAACATGACAAAGCCAAAAATCTAGAGTCATGAGTAATAGAACACCTAAAGTAATACTGAAGTGTAAATACATATGTCTCAAATAAAATACAAGGTTGTCTCATAGAATGAGACAAGTGTGAAAAGAAAAGTGAAGGCAATCCCAAAGATCCATGGTGACTTGAACTATGAGCCTCACCAATAAGATCAGGATAGATAATGTGAATACTAACTAGAGAGAATCAGCTACCCTGTGTATGTCCCTGTGCACTATCTGCAGGGATGAAATAGAGTAGGGGTGAGTACACCGAAATAACCGACTGGGTAAGAAAAATCAAAACAACCATGTAATAATGAGGAACCTATCCCCGCATCCAAAAAGATTATTTCACAATATAATATACACAATAATCATGGGCGAAGATCAAGAACCTATAATATGAAAATAATGCACAACTCATCAACCCAATTTTGAAGTGTGTCACAGCCTTGCCACCTGCCCATGGTCAAGGTAATATCAGAATGCCACAACCTTGCCACTTTCCTGTGGTCAAGGGATATCAGAATGCCACAACCTTTCCACCTGGCCATGGTCAAGGGATATCATGATGCCACGTCCTTTCCACTTGCCAGTGGTCAAGGTAATATGAAGTAGGAGTCTCACCTTTGCCTCCTAATCGAGTCAAGGGGTGGTACCAATCTGAAGCATAATTCCCTTACCGCTTACCTGGATTAGGGATCATAAAAGCAACACGCAATAGATGTAATCAATGGTGCAACCCAATTATGCATGTAAGCATATAGAATAACTTTAAATTAGGAATACCGAGGCATGAAACTCATAATAATCATATGTACTCAAGGAATAATATCAAGTGTCACAATTAATGCCCAAACCATAATCATGTTTTAGATCATCATAATTATATCAATAGTCAAGATTATCAGTGGTATCAGTCCTTACTCGTCCCAAGTATACAAGAATATTAATAATACCAGACCGTACTTGTCTCAATGATACAAGAATATCAATGATACCGAACCTAACTCATCCTAAAAATACAAGTATATCGATAATACAAGACCTTACTTGTCCCAATTCTGCAAGTATATCAATAATACTAGACCTAAATCGTCCCAATTAGTCTCACAAGTCTTATATAGTCACATTTGATCTCAAGTCATCATCATTCCAACATTTTTTGTTTCAATTCATCAATAAGATCAAAATAATATCGCAATTTGGCTCAACTGGAATAACTTTCCTATAATTATCCTAACACATTAACCCAAATACAAAATTTTCCATCTAAACCTCACAATGATCACATGAACATGATCAATAAATCAAATCCAATCCCAAAAGATTGGTTGAACCTACCTCAATACCAAAACCTCACTTAGACAAGCTTTTGATCAACTTAATCCCCAAAATGATCCCTTATTTGATCAACCACTATCAACAATAAACATTTCTCATCAAGAGGAGCATTTTGATACCCATAGTGGCATAAATTAGGCTTCGGGGCAAAATCAAATTTAGGGATAAAATTTGAAGTTCCTGAATCAGACAAATAACTTTAAAATCGAGTTCTTCACGAAATATGGTGTTCATGGGTGAAAATCCCATTAAAATAAAGCTTAAATTGAATGGGAGATTAGCATTTAAAGCTTGAAAATCACGGTTTATAAATCTCTAATTTTGGACATTGAATATCGTGAAATCAAATGCAAAATCAAGATAAAACTTATGGAAAATACTTAGAATAGTGTCAGAAGTACTTACTCAACAAAAATCTTTGAAAACTTTTCTTCAAAATCACCTCGAAAGCTTGAAAGTTCGAAAATAGATCAAAAATAGTCTCTGCAATCACAGAGACCATGAGCATAAACAGGTTCTACTTTGAGAACGCGAGACACTTTCCGCGAACATGGAGCACGGCAGAATAAAGACTTTTATGAATGTGGAGGCTTCTTCACAAACGCGGAGAAGGAATGCATCTGAACTAGATAGTAGTAAAACCAGCAATACCAAGTTCAATTCCTTACTTGAAATGGACCCTCAAAACTCATCCAAACTCAAAATTTCCCAAACCAAATATACATCTTACCATAAACAATGATTCGAACTCAACAGAATCATCAGAAATCGGTTTCAAGGCATCCTTACCATATTTACCTATGCAACACGATAAAACTAGTTTAAAACTCAAAATATCAAAACTTTCCTCGGCAACTCCAAAAATTATTTTGAAACCATTTCTAATGTTAGTTTCACCATCCAGAACAACTAAAATTGTCAGAATTCTGATTCAAGCATTCAAACTCCGAATGTAGACCAAACTCAAGCTTTGGTTCCAGAAATGAGTAAAATCACAACTTGGGCCTAAAGGCCTCATTTTAACTTCAAATTAAGTTTTATAACTTCTCATAGTTGAGTTTCAATGTTTCTGAGGTAATGGAATTAACAGATCCCCGATCCAACACTCAAAACTCAAAATGATACAAAAACTCACTTTATTAATAACTTAAACTTCCAAAAATGGCAAAACTCATATTTTCAATTTTTAAAACTCAGGATTTCAGTTCTAACCATTCAAATTGTTCAAAATAGGCTAAAAGCAACTTATGAAAGGGCAAAATAGTAATTTTCATAGATAAGGCTAAAATGACCAATCGGATCATTATATCCTTGGTCCGACAGCTAGGAAAATTTCACCATGCAACTTGGTCCATCTATTGGTGTCGCATTACAAACCCTTACTTTGTCCCGGTACAACCATCCCTTAGTTTTTTTAGGTTGATTAGATGAGTGTGCTCATGTCGAATCCTATTACTTTATCTCTTTTTTCATTCATTACCCCCGTGGTCTAGTAATTAAGGATAAAGAAATTTCTAATGTTTGGAACCGTTAAAAATCATTCAAAATGAAGAGAAAAGTAATACATGCATGCACACTTTTCAAGGATAACAAATTATTCTATTTTACTTTATTAGTTCTTCATGGTTCTCACAACCCTAGTTGTGGATTTAGCTACTCATGTTTGTTGTAGATGAAAGAATCATGTTATGAATTTACAAATTTGAACACTTACAAAGAAGAATTAAAGAATACAAAATCTGAAATCTTCACAAAATCACAATATTATAACTCGAAGATAAAGTCAAAAATAATCCACAAGAAATCTCCAAGGCAAGCTAAAACAAAGTTATAATATCAAGTCTCAAGTTCTGTACATCTAAAAAGTCCTAAAAACCTATTTATAATAAAAGAAATCAAATCCTAAATGAAACAGTTAATCTAGCATCGGGACTTCTCACAAATGAAGTTACGCGTTGTAGATGCATTCATGGCCCATAGGCTGGCTTCGTAGACTGCATTCTCATATTCTTCCTTGATTGTACAAACCATTTCCTATAGACTATCTTTTGACTTACGACTCGTGGAAGCCTTCGTCTGGTGACTCTTCAGTAACTATGCATATTTTCTGATCCTTAAACCATGAACTGATGTATGGACCATCAAATAATCTATGATCCATCTTGGTAATACGTAGTTTCAACTTCCAAAAAGTGGCCCTTCACTGGATCAATCCTAAAAAATTCATCTACGGCATATGGAATGAACCACGGACCGTACAAGGTCTTGTAAAAATCCAAAAAGTTACCGTCTGCATAAATCATCCCAAAAACTCCCCGACTCCTGTAATCCTATAAAATTGACTTAAAAACATATCAAACCCCCTAACATCTCTTTTAAAACATACAATATTGTAAGTTTAAATCATCAAAAGTGTCGTATTTTGGTGGCACATCAAAGTTAAAGACATTGCAACTAAAGGTTGGGGCGCTGCACTGTGCAACGTTCTCTTCCTTCGTTTATACACATATATTGATATATATTTTTTCTCAAATCATTTGAAAATTAATAATAGTGATAGGTAATTAGATATTAGATGTATCATATTTTATAAACACCATTAAAGTTATATTATTTGGAGGAGTTAAGACTTAACCCTAGGTTTAAAATTTAGGAAATTTGGTTATAGAATTAATCGGATAATTTTGGGTCTAGGTTAGTTTATATAGTAATATGGGTGTTGTTTGTTTCAAAATTAAATTATGAATTCTTGTTTGATTAGATCGTGGTTCCTCGGATTCTATTCGAAAAAGGAAGACCCAAGTCCTATAGTGAATATTCAATCCTTAAGACAAATAAAATTTTCAACCTTTAATAAGTATATAAAATCTCATGCTCCCTTGTGTGTGATGTTGAGAATGATTTTAAAATATTTAGTCAATATTTATGTTGTATCAAGACTATGCTATTGTGAATTGTGCACTGTATTAAAATTGGTCATCTCCTTATTATTGTGTAAATATGTCTATTTGCAATGATTTTTGTAACAAGTGTTGTGTGAATCGATAAGAAATATGAATTAAAGAGGAAGTACCATTTTGAGAGACGTATCGCATGCCGCGATGGATACTATAATTCGAGGGTCGTGTCGCACGCCATGATAAATACTATAATTCGAGGGTTTATTACACATCACGAAGGATGCATAGACTAAAAGTCCCTCATGGGTCCCGGACTGAGAGACAACGGGTGTGTATCATTAGGATAGACATGCATCATTATTTCTAACATTATTCTATTGCATTGCATTGTACTGCACATCTTTATTATTTATGAACTTGTAAGTGCCTTTTTGTGAAACTTGTGATGTATGCATTTGATCCCTTGTGTAGTTGATCTATAATTATTAGTGTGATATTATTGAGTTATACAATATGTAAATCGTAAACTATTAGGTTGTGCTGGTTTATATATAGGTTTTAGTTGTGGAGGTTCAGTTGGAGTGTTAGGAGTACCCGTATTTGATATTACTTATTTTTTGTTTAGTAGTTCACTTGTTGGGTACTGTGTGTTTGGTACTCACCCCTTTCTACTAGTTTGATGTAGGTTATGAGCCCAGGTCTTCATGATACCCTCTATCTTTTCTTTTTCGAGGCTTCTTGTGGGAATTGAGTGAGGTAGTTCTTTGCCATCCCAACGGACTTCTCACTCCTATTTATGATTTTGTTCTAATTTATAGACAATATCATTTGAGACTTGTGTTTTCTTTAAAATCTATTGTAATACATTAAGAGGCTTGTGTATGTAACAATCAGGTTTTGGAGATTTTGATTATGTGGAATTTGTTATCTGTATTATTGACTATTGATACTCAAGTCCCAAAACTCGTTTAGATCATAAGGTTCTCATTCAAGCTTCAAGTCTCCTTCTCCAATATTCTTCAAAGATTCTCTAAAGTCAAGGTATGTGGTTTTCTTTCATGGGTTTCTTTCACCCATGATACCCAACATTTCTTTCATCTAAAATTATATGATTTAAAGTTGATTTACTCATGGGTCTTGCATATTATGAATTTCACTAAACACTATGTTGGGTTTAATGAAATTGTGATTGTTTAGCATGTTTTGAGTTATGAATTTAAGGTCTATTATGAGATTTGATGAAGGGTTTTGATGTATATTGCTTGAGGGTGTTACCAAGTATCTATTGATGGTTTTACATTGAATTTTCTAGCATGATTCCACTCTTGAAATGCATGGTATTACACTAGCACTACACACCCGCCAAGTGTTTGATAAAATATCCGGGTTATGATTTCTTGAGGAATTGAAGGTCTAATGCATGTCTTATGAGTTGAATAACTTTGTGATGATGAAAGGAATGAATGTATATGATATTATCAACGTAGTTTCGGGAATTGACCAAGCCTCGCTCAGGGGGTTGTAGGCCCAAGTAACCTTGTTGGGGGGGTTTGTACCTCGATCACCTCACTCCGGAGGTGGTGGGCCCGTGCAATCATGTCGGGGGGTTTGTACCTTCATAACCATGTTGGGGGATTTGTACCTCTTCAACCATGTTGGGGAGGGGGGGTGTACCTCATCAACCATGTTGAGGGGTTTGTACCTCATCAACCATGTTGAGGGGTTTGTACCTTATCAACTAATTGAGGGGTTTGTACCTCTTTTGCCTCTCCAAGGGGGTGGCAGGCCTTGGATATGCACTAATAATGGTCACTTCTTACACATGTGTTATGTTCTGTATAATCATGGTTTGTTACAGGCATCTTCATGCACTTCATATTGTTATATGTTACTCATTGCCTATGCTTATGCATTTCGGTTATGTTACTTATCTCTTCTTGCATTGCATCCTATATACTTAGTACATTCAAACATACTAACACATACTTTATGCCTACATGATGTCACCATATAGGAATAAGAGTCCCACTTGAGCATCCTCCTCGACGTGGCTAGTATGATTTCTCCCAAGCTTGTTGGTGAGTCCTCCATTCCGGGGACAATGTTTATATCTCAAGTTCTATTCTAAGATTATCTTTCTTTTATGTATGTATTGACTATGAAGGTGAGCCCAGTTGCTTGTTTTGTCCCTCGCTAAGTTCTATGGTTAGAGGTATTGTTGGACATGTTATGTATCTATGCTATGAGCCTTGACTCTTTTGTTCTTGATATTTATATTATAAAGCTTCCCCTTAGTCCCTTTTGCCCTTACTTCTAATCTATTATGTCATTTACTTGCTTCCACGACCAATGATGTGTAATGATATGTTAAGAGGCTTGCTTGGGGTCCCTTCAGGTTCCCCATGCAATGTGTCACGTCTAGGCCCTAGGCTTGGGTCGTGACAACTAAGTCTGTGCATTTCATCTTAGTTAAGGTGAAGCGCACAGCCGAGAGGTTAGCTCAGCTCTACATCAGCTAGATTGTAAGGCTTAGTAGAGTTTTAATGTCCATTGTCTCAAACTGTAATTCATTGTTTACATCACATTTTTGGGGAGCCTTACAACATAGTTTAGGTACCTCTTTGGATACGAGTACAACTTTTCATCCCCAGACCAATGGGCAGTCTGAGAGGACCATTCAGGTGCTGTAGTCTAAGCTATGGGCATGCGTCATTGACTTTGGTGCAAGATAAGATCAAGACCTAGCCTTGGTGGAGTTTTCTTACAACAACAGTTACCATTCCAGTATCCAGATGGCTCCTTTTGAAGCTTTGTATGGCCGGAGGTGTAGATCACTTTTCAAGTTTGACTCAATAGCGGTGGATAAATACTGTCATGACCGGTCTCACACGTGTAGGTATTGTCCGCTTTGGGGTGTTACGTATCGCCGTCCCCCTCACGGTTTTGTCCCCTTGGGTTTTAC
>JAOTQR010077749.1:0-11895 GCA_025774065.1 Solanum ossicruentum | reverse complement strand
GGTTGGGTAGATTGAAATTTTTGAAGAATAACTTATCTTGAGAGATAATCATAACTTCATGACTTTCTTGATCATTCTTGAGCCGTTATATTTAGGAGAGAAGGGAAAGAGTTTTTGATTATGAAAACTGATGTTTTGAGATTTGTAGGACCTTAAATAGACCCCTATATGTTTTAGGATAAAAATACCCTCAAATTTTTAAAGAAAAAACGTTATTAACTCATTTAATTAGGGTCCGCGACGTGCTTCGGGCGCGGATCTAAGGACAACTCTGCACCCCTTCACTAAAATAGTCATAACTTTCTACTCCAAGCTCCGATTAATGCAAAATAAGATGTGTTAGAAAGATAATTTGAATATCTTTAATTTGATATATTATGGGTCATATAACACATTATACTTTAGGAGGTATGGTTATTTGATGTTGACCCTTCTATCAACTCATACGAAAACTTAGTTGCTAGAAGTTCTTTGGACTTGGCTTGATGTAAAAGATTACTTATAGGCTCTAAATCACATCTAATATACTTTAAATACATATGAATTGATCCTAGTATATATATACAACTTACAAGTCATTGGTTTACCTAACTTTTATAAAATCATACATTAGAACTACGACCTCATATCAGCTATAATATTCCCATACTAAGCAATTAACTTTTAACATTTGTGCTCAATTAAGAATCCTCAATTAAAATATAAATTGGATTTAACATCTATGCTCAATTAAGAATCCTCAATTAGAAACCTATATCAGATGAAGGATGACTCGGTGTTAGCTTAAAAAAATTTGGGGTGTTACGAAACCAGTCGTAATGTTCTTGTGATTTATGTTTTGATAGCTAAGCAACATGTGGAGGTGATTCAGAGGTGAAAATCTTGGTTGGATTAACTCGGAGCAAGAGACATCAGATGCGAAGTAGACAAGGCTTTCTCTAAAAAACTTTGAGCTGAAATGTTTGCAGATTTGAGTTGGAATTTGTAGGAGTGTACTATTTATGGATTGAGTTATGGAGTATTTGTTGTATATGGTTGGATGTGATCTGTGTGTTATTTATATATAATTCCATGGGATGGTAGTTGTTGTATTGGGGGTTGTGTTGGATGTAGCTATTATATTACCTGAGTTCTTACATTATGTGACTACGAAAGGGCCTGATAGGAGTTGGTTTGAGCTGTGAACATGTTATAGGTATGTGCACTAAGCTTTGACTCTTGCTTGTATGTGTATGTGATTTGAGGCTACTGAAATATACTAGCTATTGAGGTGGACTTGTGATTACATACTACCCTGTGCATTGAATTTAGTATGTATATCTGGTTGGTATGTATATGCATTATGTGGTTGCGATTATCTACATATTTATTGAGTACTTTTGTAGAATAACCTGATTAAACATGATTCTATGTTGCCATGTGACTAATATTCTGTAGTGCTTGGCCTCGTGATTGACATCCTGAGATAAGACACTATTATTTGTGTTAAGGGGATTCTTTCTCCCATGGTGGATAATTCCCGTTGTTATATTAAGTACGAGACCATCTTGGCCTGGCTGACTGCTCGATTGGAGGCAGGCCAACCAGAGACTATGGATCGAGTGCCCTATGCCCGCACAGGGTCGAGGACCCAGTTGGCTTATGATTGTTGGGGAAAGGCTTATGATTATGTACCTATGGATTCACTTACCTATTCACACCCTAATTTTGTGTGGGTGTACCTTCTGCGCCTATAGGGGCTTAGAGGGCATTCAGGCTTAGACACTAGGGCCTTATACCCACCTACAACTGACCCTTGTTTTGATGATGTGGAGAGTTGGGCTTTATGATGGTTCTATTGGATTCAGTGATGGTTTTAAGGGATTCTATGATTATCTGTCGGAATGATTATCGTGCATGGCTGTACCTTCTGGGCTTATTGGGGCAGTTGTGGTATCAATCTACTTAGTTTTTGTCAGTCAGTATCGATGATCAGTACTTATGTTGATTCAAGCTATCATTGCTCTTCACTTCAGTTGGTCCAGTTGTGGTTTGGGGATTTATAGACATAGTTATGCCTTGATCTGAGTTTGTTTTACTACACTGCTACAACTCTTTATATTTTGGATTTATATATGGTTACTATTTCACTCGCTTGGCTGATGATGCCTACTGGGTTCCTTTTCTGGTACTCACCCCTCCTTCTGCATCTTCCATGGTGCAGGTCTGGGTACGGTCTGTGATAGCTAAGTTGAGGAGACCTTTGGTGAGCACTGGTAGCTCTAGCTTTTTCGCAGTCTCCATCCTTTTGATGGCCGTCTTTTGCATCCAGACATTGGCCTTGTACATCAGAGTTGGTATTTGAAGGTTGAAATGCCCCAAAATGTGCTTTTGAAATGCCCATAATCGTAATTTCTATATATCTCAAAATCCGTGCGTGATATCAAAAATCCAACTTCATATTTTTTATCAAGGGGTAAAATTGAGTGGGAAATGGGTATAACCCCAATTTTAGAGGACTCATAGTCAAAATAATTTTCATAAAAATTCAAACTCTCGTATCTATCCGTACATAGGCCACGACGCGCCAGGGGTGCAGATCAGTGTTAGAGTGCCCTTTGCGATTGGTCTGCATCGCGCTAGTGATGCGGACCAATACAATTTTTCCTTGATTTTCTATTTCGGTCCAAGGGCCTTGGGGTCATTAGACCCATGTCCATATATGCATGAAAACACCTATACTTAGTCATTTTTTAACTCTATATCACTCAAGACACTCTCAGAACCGTCTCCAAGGCTTAATTAAATATTTTATCCAAATTCAAGTGTCCCAAGCTTAATTCCGGATCTCAAGAACTCCATTCAAGCTTAAAGTCTTCTTCAAGTCTACATCAAGAAAACCCAAGTTTGAGGTATGCGGGCTTCATCCATTGAGTCCTTTCACCCATGAAGCCTCATCTCCCTTTTTATGAAAATTGCATGTTCAAGTTGTATCTTCTATAGGTATATTTTATTATCGATTTTGATTACAAATTATGTTGGGGTTTTATGAATGTTGATTGGATATACATGTTTGTCTATTCTAAGCTTATACTATAATTTGTTTTATCTATTAAGACTATGCATGTTTTGAGCCATGAAACTATGATCTACTATGAGATTTGATGATGTATTTTAAAGTATCTTACATGAGGGTTTTAGCATATGTGGGTGGGTTGATTTACAATGGATTTTCTCGTATTATTTCACTCTTGAATTGCATGATTTTGAACTAGCATTACACGCCCATCAAGTGTTTGATAAAATGTCTTGATAAAGATTCTCAAGTTATTGATGAACTACTACATGGTTTATAAGTCGAGTGACTTTACAATGATTAAGGGGTTGTATGTATGCATTGAATTCGTGAAAGTATCTATAGTGTTGCAATTGAGCATACCTTGTTGGGAGTGACATGCCCAGTCTCCTTGTAGAGGGGGTGACATGCTTTAACCACCTTATTAGGGGGTGACATGCCCACACTACCACGTTGAGGGGTAGATATCTTGACCACCTTGTTGGAGGGGGGGTGACATACCCATACTACCATGTTGAGGGGTAGATACCTCGACCACCTTATTTGGGGGTGAGATGCCCAGTCACCTTATTGAGGGGTTGACATACCTTAAACACCTTGCTTGGGGGGGGAGGTGACATGCCATACTACCATATTGAGGGGTAGATATCTCAATCACGTTCCAAGGCGGTGACATGCCTTGGATTCCAAGTAATAGTTGCTTGGTCAATGATTACGGTCTCTTCCTACACATATATTATGTTCTTTACTAGTTATTTGATTTGCAAACATGTTTTATTCTAGTATTGATCATGCATGCCATATTGATATTATACTTATCCATTTCTTATGATTACGAATTTTGACTATATTGACTTATGTCTTGTTGCATTGCATCCTACATACTCAGTACATCCAAATGTACTAACGCATGATGATACCATGTCAGAACCGGAGCACCTCTCGATCATCCTCCAAGTGGCTAGTTTTGGCATTTTGAAATATAATCTTTGATGAGTCCTCAAGTCCAAGGACACTAGCTATGCTACTCTTACTATTTAATATCTCTTTATGTTGAACACTTGATACTACGAAGGTGAGCCCAAAAATTGTCTTGGCTCCTACTCCAATCTATGTTAGAGGTGTTGTTGGAATAATTGATGTACTTATGCTATGAGCTTGATTCTTGAGTGTTTATGATTATCAAAGATTTTCCTTAGTCCTGTTTCAAGGATATGTGATTGATATGCTAAGAGGCTTGTTTGGGGTTCCTTCGGGTTCCTCATTCGTCATGTCACATCTAGGCCCTAGGCTTGGGTTGTGACACAGGTGTACTCGTAGTTTCGTATTTTATTATGATTATTGATATATGTATATGATATGTCCTCATGTTTATTGTAGCGCTGTATAATTGACTTCTAGGTTCTCGGTAGGTATTAGTGTATATATTATTGTTGTATCGCTTTGGAGACCCTTGGATTGGGAATTGGCTTTCCTGTAGGTGGGACTATCAGACGCCATCATGATCGGGATAAGGTCGTGACAATAATGATGATAAAGTGGCTATTGAGGACTTGTGAAATGAGATGATATTACTATTGATTGACTTGCTTATTGAATATATGATTTGTGTAGATTCATTTGCATACTCTCATACTTGTTTGGACATGGTTACTGTGTTGAAATGAATCATTGGATCCCACAATTGATGAAAAGCCAATGAAAAATGGTTAATTCTAGATAGAGTTTGAGATTGATAATTGGGATGTCTTTATTGGTCGATGATGATTGTGGAGTTTTCTTTTGGTCGTTAGTGTTTGTTTCGATGGACATAGCGATGGCTGAGGTTTCTTCTAGTGAATGATATAATTGTTAAGGTCTTTTTTGATGGCCTAGTGTCACGACTCCGACCTAGGGCCTAGAAGTGACATGGCGAATGGGAACCCAAGAGTCCCCAAACAAGCCACAAACTATCCATATTCACATCATCGGTTCGGAAGTATAAATGAATGATAATCACATAATTCTAAAGGATGAGAAAGTAGGACTCACACTATGGAGAAGTCATAGGGAAAGGGAGTATCATGGATCCACATAACACATAGCACATAAATACTAAGGGACCGGTAAGTATGACTTACTCTATTGGGGAAATTAGAGGCTTAGGACCTTTCACATCATAACATATGACCATATCATAAAGCTCATAACCAATTCATATAATGAAAACTAATAGGTAGCCATATCCATGAGCATAATCTCTAAATACAACACTTATCATATAATGTAAAAGATTTTACAAGATGTCCAATAATACCTCTAGACAAAAGATAGGAAGGGGGCCAAGACATACCCCAAGATCACCCTCAAACGTAAATAACATAAATAAAAACTCCAAAGGGTAGATGAATGGTGGTTTGTCCTTGAAAGATAGGACTCACCACAACAAGCAAATCTCAAGATCCAAGCTAACCGTCGTAATGTGGATGAAAGTAATCCTTGGTCCCTACATAGTTATATCATGTAGGCAAAGTATGCGTTAGTATGTTTGAATGTACTAAGTATGCGAGAATGTAATGCATATGACTTATCAAACCTGCATTAGGTGTGAGATGGCAAGGGCACATAATATAGAAATACACATATCCAAAGAACTGTAGTATAACAATATGCCATGAAATGCAGTAATACTCATATATATGAGGGGATGAGACCTCAAAAGATATATAAGACCAAGCGAGATATTACTTGGAATACTGACGTTATCCCCATATCGGAAAAGGGGTGCTCTACTTACCAAAGGTAAACCACACTTCTTGTTATGGGCCTCCCATTTCAGAGAAGCAGTCTTCTTTATGTGTCTCCCATTTCGGATAGGACTTTCACAATTTTATCATATCATATCAATGTTGTGACTACCCCTTACAGGCCTCCCATTTTGGTGAGGGTTATCATATACATATAACTATGCTAGCACATAGTTCAAGGAAAGGGAGAAAACCTTTGGGGATAGCCCTGACACCCCTAATCCATCGGTGCTAATTCATCGTCCCACCAAAATATGTGATTTCAAAAGAGATGCAAGCTATTTCAAATCACTTCGATACATAATTGGGATTAAAAGGCAAAGATCATTAATGGATTTCATACTTATGCTCAAATGCCAAATCAAAATCCATATTATATTTGCCATGCATAGGATGCCAAATCATAATTCATATAATATTTTCCATGTATAGGAATAACCCATTCACTATATCCATATGAGGTGTAAGCAACCAATATGCTCAATGAGCCAAATATCATAGAAATTTATGTGATCACATTCTTGTCATAACCAATATCATATTAAAAGTATAATTGGGCTTAACTCACTTCATAATTTTCATAAAATTCGATGCTCATTTATGCATATGCTATGAATGAGATGAGAATAACATGGATAAAATAGATTCAAACTTAAATCAACAATACATTAAAAAATTCAAGTATAGACATAAGTAAAATTCACATTTAAATCATAATATAGATTACCCATGCACAAATCAAGCTTAAAAAGGGACATGCACATTCATAACTTAATGCATTTCATTATATTAGGGCTTAATTTATTTTAAAATCAATAAATAAGCATAGCCCATACATCGACTGAATTTAATAAATAATAATATTGAAATTCTTATTTAAAGTAAGTTAAATTCATGAAAATCACTTGGAAAGAGTTTGGGTCTTCTTGGTTGAAAGGGAACCAGAATCAAACCCACATACCTTAGCTAAAAGGGAAGATTCAAGAAGAAATTTGGTGAAGAAAGAGCCATTCCTTGATCTCCAAGGTTAAGACCCACAAGACTTCTATGAAAGAGACTTGAGAGAATTTAAAATGTGAAGAATGAGTTTAATTGGAATGAAGTTTTGGTCATTAGAAAGTCTTTAGATAGCATAGGAAGTCACAAAAGATCTAAAACCATATTTACGAAAATGCCACTAATGAAACAAGTTGAAAAACTGAATGTCGTCACTTGAAGGAGGACTATACGATCTGTGACACACTACGTGGACCATATTCTTGTCTGTGAACCAACACTTAGAAAACTTTTGACTCGATGAAGGTCCATAACAAAAATCCCATACTTAGAGTTTTTCGGTGAAATCATCTTCACGGGAGGCCACATGGGCCGTGACATTGCCGTACCCCACCCCTTAGAAAAATTTCCCATGATGAAGTTACGTGATGGTGATTCCACACATAGAAAAATTTCACTTCGGAGCCCACACTGACCTTGAAAGACTACACAGTTCGTGAGAGGGTCCATAAGTACAATCCACACTTAGAACATCATTTTTGGGAGGAATTTCATGAAACTGCACTCATACGATCTATGAGAAGCCACACGGCTAATATGGGTGCTCGTGTGGCTTGTCTTAGTAAAATAGAGGGAATACAGCATAGGAGGGCTTTACAAAAACAGGTATAACTTCTTGATTTGAAGTCAGAATTAGGTGAAACTAGATATGTTGGAAAGATATTGGAAAGAGCTTCAATTTCATAGGTTGTAAGGCACCAGTTGAGTTTGTGCTAAGAGATATGACCATTTAAAGGTGACCCTTCTATTGGTTCTTGTGAAAATCTTAACCAATGGAATTTCATTGAGCTTGGCTTGATGTAGGAAACCCGTGATGACCCTAAACCACATAAGTAAGCTTCGATTGAAGGCTTATAAGTAAACTTATCTTAAGCTTGAAGGTTCCAATCCGAGCTCACAGCTTGCTGGGTATTACACCTAGGTCTCTTTTGGTTGTGATGATTGATACATGATTCGGGTGTGGTTCCCATAAGTTTCGATCAAATTATATTAGTGGATGTGCACTATAGTACAAATATGCATCATGTATGCCTGACATTGCATTATATCATTGCACCTTATTTCATTTCATTCTATATCATCTCCTTATATAAGTATGATTGCTTGATTTTACTTGTGAAGTTGATGATTTATTTATACTTGCAATTTACTGGATATACCCTGTTGGTTATACATATACTTAGACAATAGATTTTGTATATTACGTATCCAAGATACTGATTCTTACTCTGACTATTCATCTTCAGAGGAATATAGTGATGAAGAAAACATCGTCGCTTATGAATCTGAAAGTAGTCAGTCAGAGCAAGAAAGCTCTTGCGAAGGGTCATGCGAAGGTATTTTTTGTGATTGCACTACAAGTACTATTCGCGTAATCTCTAAGGATTCAAAAGAAATTCTTTTTGATATCATTGACCACATTAAGGATGGTGAGTCTAGAACCAAGTACTTAGATGAATTTAAGAAGCTAATCCTTAGTTCTGACAAGCCCTCTCCTTCCAAGGTCATAGAACCCTTTAGCATGAAGCAGATTTTTTCTAAGTTTGATAAACATACTGAATCCTCTGTCTCTGACTTGCGAAAAGAGATGAACTCTCTTAAGCAGGAAGTCAAAGAGATGATTTTGTTTTACGTATGATTTTGTGATTACTGAAAAATATCAATGAAGATATTATTCTTGGCTTGCCTTTCATTAATCGGTTAAAACCCTATACTGATGATTTAAATGGCATTCATGCATCTGTCCTTGGTCAAAAGGTCTTTTTCCCATTTGTTAAATCTCTTTCTCCTGAAGAAAGTTTGTTTTTGAAAAATAAAACTATTTTTAAAATAAACCGCATTCCCTCTCATATTTTATTTCTCAAGGAAGAAATTAAAATTGAACAAATTAAACAAACTGGTTTTATTTTGTTAAGTTACTTATTATGTTTAATCCTCATTATTCTGTATTGTGTTCATCTATGCTGTATGAGGTACATATCTTTTCCTTAAGTGTGAGGTAACCGATTAATATCCGGTTTAGACATTGGCAAGCCTATCCCTGAGGTCCCAGTAGCCCTGTTGAGGTGTTGTTAGTAACCCTTAGGTGTTCCCGTCTTCAAGATAACTCTAGGAAAAGAAGAGGTAAAGCCAAGAGGATGTATAGATTTTTGCAAACCAGTAATATTAAGAATTAATCCTAATTAGTACCTTAACTTTTCTGATCTCTCTCCCAGAGACTTAATTTTTCTCTTAGATTCCCCCTTGCTCTGGACAGTATTTTTTTAAAATGAACAATCAAAACGTTCTTAATTTTGTTAACGTTTCTTCCTGTGCAACCCAAATTGCCGTAACTAAATCTAATTTGGATAACTGTAGTATCCCTACAGAACCTTTTCATAAAATCTATCAAATAGGTCATTTTAATTTTGTTAATAATCACAATATTAAAACTTGTGAATCTACTGTTGCTATAAATAACTCTTTAGAAGTTTCAAAATTGTTAAACGAGTAAGATATAATTAGATACAAATCTAATTTTAATTTACTTGCATATTGGACTTGTTAAAGTTGCTGTTAAGACTTTGTTTAGAAAAGTACTTAATATCGCTGTGCGTGCTTTACTTCGTGATGCACGTTTCCTGAATTTTGATGATTCTCTGTTAGGAGCACTTGAAAGTAATCTTGCTAATGGCCCTGTTTACTTTAACTGCTATCCTAATTTCTTTGTTGATATTAATGATCCTAATGTTTTGGATACATTAACTTTGAATATTAAGACTATGAATATGAACAGCAAATCTGAAATTAAAGAGTTAGCTGTTATCTACCGTGTGTATTATCGGCTGATGAGAACTACCATATCCCCTAAGGCAAGGATAGAGAGTACCAAAGGCGTAACTATGTTAATGGAAGCTAACTAAGAGCATAGTACGGTCTTTGTTCCTTGTCTTCTCAGGTGGAACGACCTCTTAGCCAATACAGATTGGCACTTCGAGGCCGTTAACCCGCCTATTCCTTCTCATTCGGAAAATCGTTAGAATGAACAGATTATCCAGAATATGGATGGTTCTATTGATCTAAAGTTTCTAGATTCTCGAGCTCGTAGAAGTTTCTCCCTAGGTTCGACTTATTCCAACCCCCGGAGGAAGTATCATATAGGTCTAGATCCTTTAGATCTATGGATAAAGGTCCAGTAGATGCTGCTGATTTCTCGGGAGAAATCCCGAAAGTGTTTTATAAGCCTCAACTCTGTGAACCTTCTAGTCACATAACATCTGACATGGAGCCTACAAGGAAATATTCAGACCCTGGCACCTCAGGTCCGTGAACCTTCTAGTCCCACAACGTCTGACATGGAGCCTCCAAGGAAATATTCAGACCCTGGTTTGGGAGTCATTGTTGCTGACGAAGATTATACCCAGGATCTTGCTTCGTTGAAAAAACTCTGATACGACCGTGTTTAATGTACCTTTTGGGCATTATGAATGGAATGTTATGCCTTTTGGATTAAAAAATGCTCCGTCTGAATTTCAAAATATTATGAATAATATTTTCCATCCTTATTCTTATATGTCAATTGTTTGTATTGATGATGTATTAATTTTCTCTGAGGACATAGATTCTCACTTCAAGCATCTTAATACGCTTTTCAACATAGTTAAACAAAACGGTTTGGTTGTTAGTGCTAAGAAAATTAAGCTCTTTCAAACCTCTATTAGATTTTTAGGTCATGACTTGTACCAAGGTAGCCATAAGCCTATTTGTAGAGCCATAGAGTTCTCTAGCAAGTTCCCAGATGAAATTAGGGATAAAACCCAATTACAACGATTTCTTGGAAGCCTTAATTATGTCTCAGATTTTATCCCTAGCATTAGGCAAATCTGTGAACCCTTGTATAGGCGCCTTAGAAAAACCCCACCACCTTGGAGTGATGAACAAACCTAGATTGTTAGGAAAATTAAGAAGACAGTTCAAAATCTTCCTTGTCTAGGCATTCCTAACCCAGAAGCCTTCATGATAGTTGAAACAGATGCTTCTGAACTAGGTTACGGAGGTATTCTTAAGCAGCATATAAACCCAGATAGTTGTGAGCAACTGGTGAGGTTTACTTCTGGAGTCTGGACTTCTACTCAAAAGAATTATAGCACTGTTAAAAAAGAAGTTTTATTTATAGTGCTATGTATCACTAAATTTCAAGATGACTTGTTTAACAAACCATTTTTATTTCGTGTTGATTGTAAATCGGCAAAAGAAATTTTATCTAAAGATGTTAAAAATTTGGTTTCAAAATAAATTTTTGCTAGATGGCAAGCTCTACTATCTAGCTTTGATTTTGAAATTGAATATATTAAAGAAGAAAACAACTCCCTTCCAGATTTCCTAACCCGTGAATTTCTACAGGGTCATGAAGCCATCAAGGCCCAATTCCCCGTTCAAAAATGTCAAGTCCGAAAGGCAGACCCCTACGGTTAGACCTTTCCTCCCTTCTGACCTGGCCCAAGTGAGGCCTTCATTTTCTCCTTTGCCTAGTCCGGCCCAAAGCCAAAACAATTTGCTGTTCTTGAAACATCCCTCAACTCCTAGGTCCAAAAGCAGTAGGCCCAAATCCTAAAATCCCTTCTGGATCCTCTTCAAAGTTCCAAACCAAAAAGAGTTATGAAATGCCGATCCCAGAATCGTTCGCTCAGGCTGTAACCCCTAAAGTCCAGCCCAAAGATCAATCCTCTCTGGCCCAAGAGTCTTTCAAGTGTATTCCTACTAAGGAATTTCCCATTCTAGCCTTAGATAAGGAATATGAGACTGGTAGAGTTCAAGATTTAGTGAAACCCTGCTACCTTAATTACAACTACGTTGATAGTCCTGACCCACTTCATACTCGCTTGTATTTTGAGGCCATTCTTGTTGATACCGATTCAATTAAAATCGAGCATGTCTATTCTGAGAAAAACTCTGAGTTCATTCTTTACTCTCAGTTCACCATCAAAAGGATTCTTTCCCCTTTTGAATGGAAAGCTG
>JAOTQR010077748.1:0-11897 GCA_025774065.1 Solanum ossicruentum | reverse complement strand
TATATATATATTGATTATGGATCTTTGAGCGTCTTAGGTGCTTGCACCATCTTGTATATGAATGGGCTATTCCTATGTATGAGTATTATGATCATGGGATATGATTTGACATTTGAGCCTAAGTATGATGAATTATGAGTTATGTTTTGGCCTTTCAGCTTAAGAATGCATTGAAATAATTTGGAAAAATGACTATTGCCTCCTGTGAAAGTGAGTATATGTATACATATAAGTATTCTAATGGGATGACGACTTAGCACCGATAGATGGAGGGTTTGCTCTCTTTCTTTGAACTATGTGCCATGTATAGGTTTCCTTTGCGAAATGGGAGTTGTTCCCGTAAGGAAAGATGCCTCTAAAATGGTAGTTGTTCCCATAAGGAGAAGACACGATATGATATAACTTGATATGCTATATGTGAAAATCCTATCCAAAATTAGAGTTGTCCCCTAAGGAAGGTTACTTTATGCGAAATGGGAGTTGTCCCGTAAGGTAAAGTGTGGTTTACCTTTGGCAAGTAGACCACCTCTTTACCCAATGAGGGGATTTCATCGGGATTTCAGGTAATAGCTTGCTTGGTCTTACTCATGTCAGTCAAGGTCACATCCCCACTATATATATGAGCATCAAGCATTTCATGCATCATTGGTTTCATGGCATCTTTTTATACCATTCTCTTGATTATATCTTTTCTATATTGTGTACCCTTGCCATGTAACATTGAAATGCAGGTTTGATAAGTTACATGCATTGCACCCCGCATACTTAGTACATTCAAATGTACTAACACTTACTTTTGCCTACATGATATTACCATGTAGTGACCAAGGACTTTGATCATCCGCCGTACGAAGCCAGCTCGAGTCTCAAGTTTGATTGTAGTGGTGAGTCCAATCTTCCAAGGACGAATCACCATCCTTCTACCTAGGGTGTTTTTATCTATTTTACTTACTTTGAGGGTGAGCCCAGGAAGTGTCTTGGCCCTCCGTTCTATCTTATGACTAGAGGCATTGTTGGACATCTTGTAAACCTCCTTAAGTTTTATGCTATGTGTTATGTTAAAGTCTATGATATGGATTGGCTATCTTTGACTATCGTTATGTGAGTTGGTTATGTGATTTATGGTTTGGCTATGTTATGATGGAAAGATCTTAAGTCCCGAATTACCCCCATAGCTTGAGTCTTACTTCCCCACCCCTTAGTCATTATGTGTTGTATGTTATGTGAATTCATGATAATCCCTTTCCCTAAGATATCCCCATAGCGTGCGTCCTACTTTACCGTCCCTTAGAACTATGTGCTTAATGTTGAATGCGCTTCCAAACCAATGATGTGAATTTTGGTACATTGAAGCTTATTTAGGGACTCTCAGGTTCCCATCCGCCGTGTCACTCTTAGACCTTAGTTCCAGGTCATGATATTTATTGAATTACTTTCATGAATATTTTCTTGAAATTTATATATTTATTACTTGTATTTTCACATATTGATGATCATCATAAACTTATTTCTAAATTATATACTTTTCATGAGATATTGTATAAATCCTATACGTTGATTTGTGAAAAACATGCATGAAAGAACCTAGGGATGGAGTCTAGAGCCTTGACTTGAGTATGTTGATGGTAATCTTGATGTGAGTATGAGGTTGAGTTCCTTGAGCTTGATGATCCTATGAGCCATCATAATTGAGTTCTTGAGTTCTGTCTAAATGACTTCCACTAAATGATGAGCTGAGTCCTTAAGTTCTTGAATTGAGAATTGAGCTTACTGAGATAAGTTAAAATCCTTGAAATAATAGAGGACCTTTGAGTTTGAGTTAATGAAACAATAAAAGTCTCCATGAGACTAATTGAGATGATAAGTGCCTCTGTGAGGCTACTTGAGATGATGATGAGGAGTTTTATGAGCATTGATACTTGGGAGGATTATCGAGCACCGAAATGAGTAAGAATGAGTCCCACTTGCACTCATTACCTACGTCGGCCCAGTGTAGGAGATGATTGACCATTACATCTCATGGTCCCCTTTCATGTTTACATCCTTGAAATAATAGAGGACGGTAGAGTTCAGATTCTTTGTGGATCATACTCATTCTTTACCTGGCAAGTATGGAATAACTGTGGCAACATCAGTGTGATTATTGTATAACCACTGGCTCATAGATGGTTGTTGTTGGTTAAGAAAAACTCCAAGAAAGTTCCCACATTGAGTACTTTGAATCGAGTTGAATTGAGATGAGATGAGTTGAGTCTAAGATGATTGACGAGGTTGAGTTGGTGGATGGGGTCACTTGTCTACTCTTTATGCTTGCATTAAATACATATTTGACATTCTAATTGTGTATTATGTTGAGTTGATATTTTCTATATTATTCTATCTGTTTCTATTTCATTTAGCTATTTACATAATGTACATTTCATGTACTGATGCCATTTAGTGTTTTATCTTTCTATGATGCAGATACAGGGATTAGAGATCATCAACAGCCAAACCGTTGAGGATATGAGTAGTTAGCTAATTGGTTAGCCTCCCTTACTTCGATGGATTCATTACTTTTATTTCATCTTACTTTAGAGTTAGACTAGATAGCTTATTTTTGACTTAAAGTAGTCATAAGTCCGTCATTGCCACTGCTTGATATGATTGTGATAGAGGTTTCATAGACTAGAGTCGAATATTGATTGTTGAGACTTATTGAGCTAGTTTATTGAACTAGCCTTTCATTAATTATATTGATTTGAGACTAGATGAGATATGCTCGCTACTTATCTTTTATCTTCCGTTGATTATTAGAGTTTATTGATTGAATGATTGTGATGAGGCCAAGTGGTTCGCTTGAGGACAAGCCACGTCTTGGGTACCCTCCCGGGGAGTGACAGATTCACACTCGGACATTCAACCCCTGGACCAACCTAATTTGGTCATTCTAGAACTGATGGAACCATCAAAATCCCATTTTGAGGCAGTTTGTTGGGACTTTATCAGAAAACTCTTTTTTTACGTTTATAACTTCTCGGCGGTTCATAAACCTACATAACTCCCAACCAATGCAACCAATAACCAACCCGATAGTCCCAACAAGTCACAAATGGTCTGAGGTTACTATGCATAAGCTTAAATCAACATAATAACTACAAAATTCAGAAATAACTTGGAGGATCATTACAAACAACGCCATTCCAACCTACTTCTTTGGTGCTTTCCCTTTGAGATAGCCTTAGAACATTGTCATGTTGCCAAAAAGAAATTCACAATGCTATAACATTCACAAACACATTAAAATTACAAGAAATGGAAGTGGATCAATTTTAGAGTAAAAAATGGGAAAATCTGGGACTCGTATTCAAAATTTTGGAATTAATCTCAAAAACTTTATCCTAACTAGTTTCTCGAACATATGTCCTAATATGGGACACAATTTGGGTCCCTAAAAAAACCCCAACGCCAACAAAATTTTAGAGTAAAAAATGAGAAAATCTGGGACTCGTATTCAAAATTTTGGAATTAACCTCAAAAACTTTATCTAACTAGTTTCCCTAACATATGTCCTAACATGTGACACAATTTGGGTCCCTAAAAAAACCCCAACGCCAACAAACACAAAAAATCTAAATTTAGTTTAAAAGACCAATAATGGCAGCAACTAATCTAGATAAATTTTTTCGCAATAAGGCCTCTTCAGCTGAAACTAATCACATCATAAAGATCACTATGAAAAACCTCGCAAGTTAGGCTTTTGAATCATTCAATTTGGACCTATATTGATCAAGATATCAATTTCAAAATATTCCTCAAATTTTAGTAAGAAAATGGACAATGCAACAGCTAAAACTCAGAGTTTACCTCAAATGGAGCATCCACGATTAATTCTGAAACTCCCATAGTGTTTTCCTTGAAATTCCATGCAAAATAGACCTTGGATTCTCTCAATTTGCCTCAAGAATGACCCAAGATGTGGACTCCCAAACTTTGGAATATATAAGGTTCGGAGCTGAAAATTCACATATATAGAGGTCACATTTGTTCTCTGTAACTACCGAGCACAGGGAAAATGACCACGACAGGAGAGGGTCTATCACATTCACAAAGCTCAACCTATCTGAACCTCCACGATTATGGTTGGGGTTCTGTGTTTGCGAAGGCCAAGTTGTCCTGACCTCCACAATCATGGCCAAGGGTCGCAGTCGCGAAGAAGACTTCAACTGACACCATAAATTAGCTGAAAAGTTGATTTTCTCCAACTTTATAATCACAGATGAGGTGCTCGAAATTCATTCAAAATCCTACGCTCACAAATAGACTATGTCATCCCACCGAATTTGACATTTCGGACTCAATGAAGGTGCCAAAATTTTCATCCGATGTTGTTAAACTGAATGTGGGTTGCACTTTCATAGTCATTTTTAGCCAAATTATACTGAGTGGATCGAAATGAGTTTAAGGGCATCAAAAATCGAAAGAAAGGCCGTTCTAGACCAAACTCAATATTCTGGAGCTAGAATATTGAGTTTGCCACATTTTTAGAATTCCCATTCAGTTGTATTTTCCAAGAATGTTGATCAATGTCAAACTTTGACTAATTTTCAAGGCTAAAATGCTAAATATTGTACAAACTCGCATAGGAAGTCTTGGTACTCGAGATGACCATGCTTCTAGCATAATTTGGCCATTCCCGAGCTGATAGAACTATCAAAATTCTACTTTGAGGTTGTTTACCCGAATTTTACACTGAAATTAACTTTTCAAGTTATAAGGCCTCTAAAATACGAAAAATTACACAAAATTCAAACAAACGATTAAGAAAATGAGCTACCAGTGCCAGCAGGTCATAAATGACCTAGGGTTGCTATAGAAATTCTCTAATCAACAAAAAAATATAGTACACAGAAAATGGCTTAGAAGGTCATTACATCTTAACCTGATTGACTACTAAATGAAAGGCTAAACATATATACGAAAGCTTTATAAAGTGAACCTTTAGAATCATTAATCTAAATAAATCTAAATATTAATAATAATGCTTAAACTTCTAAAGAGAAAATAGTCAAATGACCCACAATCTATTACCGAATTTTCAACTACACACCTATATTCTGCAGAAGTCCAGTTACCCCCTGAACTACTTTAAAATGGAATAAATAACCTTGTAAGTTCTGAGTTGACATAGAGAATGTATTTCGCTCTCTTTAAGAGAATTACCTATTTTTTTTTATTTTTGACTTTTTCTCTTTTCTTTTTTTTTATTTTTCTTTCTATCTTGTTATTTATCTATACAACTATACTTTTTTCACCACTTTCAGTCCAAACCCTTTTTGTCACGGAGACGAACGACCACGGTCCCGGCCTTACCCTTTGCCTAGCCGGCTAAATCAAACCCTCCGAGACCTTAGGCAAATAAAAGGGGGCGAAAGAAAGGAGAGAACGAGTTCTATTTCGAGAATGAGTAACTTTGGATGACTTTGATCTTCCATCAACCCCCCGTCAGTGAAAAATATGAGGATTGGAAATACAGAAGAAGCTCGAAAAAGAGTTTGGAATTGATCGACTATCATTGTTTAAAGTTTTATCAATGAATATTGGTATAAAAATTAACAAATATTAATACATTTTATGAATAATGATTTTTCAATAGACTTATTCAGCTAACAAACTAATTTATTTTTAAAAAATAAACTTATTTCTTAATTATTATTTTTAAGTCATAGACTCAAGAATAATAAAGTCAAAGAGAAATAATTGTGTTTTTGTTTTCGAACTTATTCAGAGGAACTGAAACAATACAACTCTTCTGTATTTTTTAAAGAAGAACTTTTTATTTTCTCTAAAAACTCATGAAAAATCAAAATCAAAAACTCAAATTATAAATTATTCTTAAAATTTTAGAGAGAGAAAGAATGAGGAAGAGAGAAAGGTTTCTCAAATTGGTGTTACAATTGAATCAAAATAATTTTCTCATTTGTGATAGTTTTGAGTCGTCAATGGAATTGCCAAAGGATGAATCTGATCTCGAATTTTCATGACCCATTTGATGTTTATTTGCAATTGTCATGATTTTTTCCTCTCTTTCTCCTCAACATTCAACCCATCACCATTTACTCTACACTACCACCACCACCATAGCCCCATCTTCTCACCAATTTTCTAATATATTTTTCATGATTTGCCTCACCATTGATAAAGAAATTTCAACATAAATATGTTTCTTTTCTTTCGATTTTTTTATAAAAAATTTGAATCAGTAACATTCATCAACCTTCAGATCTTACCTTCAATATGTATATAATGTTGTTTGGTGACCCAAGTTTTTAACCATCGACAATCCATAAAAGAATAATTGTAAATTTAGTTTGATGGTGATAAAGAAGGAACATAATAAAAAAATTTCAAAGATAAAAAGAGACGGATGATTAAGCTTATCAAGGTGCCTGAAGAATGGCATATGATGATGAAAAATGATGACAAAGATGACTCTGATTTTCTTTGTCAAGTGACTGAGTTGGAAGAAGGGAATGAAGAATAAAAGAGAAAAAGAAAATAAAATATTTTTTTTTGTAATTAATGAAAAATAGGATAAAGAGGGAAAAATAAATATAAAAAGCTAAAAATGACAAACTGATAGCAAGTGCACATCACTACATATGAAGAATATGATTGTTTGATTTTAGGGTGGTACATATTCTATTTTCAAAAAAATTAGGCGGGTAATAGGACCCCCGTGAAGTATAGGTATGTGGTTGAGAATTGCCTTCTAGGTTGGAGAGGGGGGGGGGACATTTTGCTATTTTCTTAACTTCTAAATATAAAAGACTAAATTGAATCATTACTCTTACCATCTTTGAAGTCTTTACTAAACAGAGATAGGTGTCAAGAAAAGACTCATGGTTACCTGACTATTTTACTTATAGTGGTTGAAAATAAAATAAGTTGAACCAACTATACTAGAGCCTTTTAAAATCTAAGATGCCTCATCAACTGTTGATGAAAAGAGATCTTACTAAATATCTGCAGTGAGTACTTGAATATGCATTATAAAAATAATGTATCACTTAATAACTCTAGTATATGAAATATATGTTATGTACTAAAGCTAAATAAATAGTAACTTAACTAAATTCTATTGTTGAAAAGAATATTGAAAATAACTTGTTGAAGGTAAGAAGTGAATGTAACTAAAGCATGTAAAACTTTGCAACTGAGATAGACAATGATATCAAATACTAAAATAATATAATTTTACTTTTTTCGTAAACTTTCTCTAACTGACAACCATCACTATGAATCTCATGATGATATAATATTTTTTCCAAATTACTAGAGCTATCTAATACTTACCAGAGTAAGGGACAAACTTAATTTATGAATTCATCTACTAGGCCTTCTCAAAGGCAAGTGAGGCATCGCCTAAAGTGTAGTATGATCCTATCCTATGCTGGTTATATAGTTTATGGAGTTGGAGTTGTCTCAAATTAAATCGTACTTATATCGGTGCTCAACACTTCTCATAAAACAAGCACTATGCTCGATAACTTTAAAGCTATCGCACTTTAGGAAAAAATTGAAAATTTAATATTTGGAGCCTTGGCTCAACATACTTTCTTTAAACTGGCTTTGCTTTTTATAAAACTAATAATGCTTTCTTATAACTATAATGTCTTCCCTTAACTGGCAATGCTTTATTTCAAAGTAGTCATGCTTGTTACTATAAAAATATAATGCATTTAGAACCATTCAGGCCCAAATAATATCTCAAAATACTTAACTTCACTTAAACTATGGAAATCATGCGTAATGATGGAAAATATACTTTCTTGAAATTCTTGAACTTAGTTCTTTCCTGAATATCAAGCATATGGAGTGCTATGACATGATTTTCAAATAACTTCGACTAAATTGGGGGCCATGTAATATGATAAGCATGAACCATGAAGTAAAGATCACTAATGATACGAGTATCATAATTTTGATAATGAATTCAAGAATTAACAGTAGGAGAATATAGAAATTCAAAAATTATGAACTTTAGGGTAAATACTCTATATTTGATCTTATCAACTAAATTCTATATGTAGGGTGTGGGATGAACGTAATTTCTCATTATGATTAACCTTATATTCCTTGAAGAATGAGAGTTCTCAAAGAAAAGCTTTGAATGTGGAACTTTATGCTTGAACTTAAAAAAACCTTTCTCTGAAGTTCTTGGAGATGGAGTTTAGAGAAGAATCTTGATCCAAAACCCTTGATTCTTGAAGAAAATCTTGAGTTTGGAGCGTTTAGATCTTGTGAATTTGGAAAAAATTCATTTTGTTAAATTTCTTAATCTTTGATAGAAGGAAAATTAGAGATTTTGGAAGTTACTATGCATATGAGGAAGTTATTAGGTATAATGGACTTATAGAAGTTAATTAAAGATTAAAGATAAAAAATACCCTTCTAGGAATGTAGAAAAATCATCAAAATAAAAAGAAAGCTTTTAATGAGTCCTGTCGGCCAAATCAACTATCTAGAGGTTCCATCGCCGAACCATTTGGTGACCCATTGAATGAGAGCTTCAGATTGCCTAAACTAACAGTTTCTAAAGTTTTTTGAGTACATTCAACGAGCTTAATTGGCGATACGCCATTTGGCCAGTCACTGAATTGACCTTCAGCTCATCTAATTGCCTAATCTAGATATACTCTAGTAAAATAATTATAACTTCTTACTCTAAACTCCAATTGAGGTAAAATTGGTAGCATTGGAAAGAAAACTCAAGGAACTTTAATTTAGTAGGTTATGAATTACCTAACTCTTTATATTGTGAGAGATATAGTCATTCAAAGTTTATGCTTGTATGAACTCATGTGTAAACTTAACTGATAGAAATGTTTTGAACTTGACTTGATGTTTGAGGTTTCTTATGATGCTAAATCACATTACTTAGAAAAGGAACTTAACATATTTTCAAAACTTATATATCATAGGTTTCGGCCCCATATGCATACAGAAGATTGACTTCTATTGTCACGATCCAAACCTAAGGCCTAGATGTGACACAATGAATGAGGAGTCCAAAGGGACACTAAACAAGCCTCTTAGCATATCATTCTCACATCTTTGGTTACGAAAGCCTATAAAACAATAACAAGCAATAATAGAGTCGAAGGGAAGCGGGCCTTGGGACTTTCATCTCATCATCAACAAGCATCAACACATAGAAAGGAATAATTACTAAAGGAAGTCTTTCATACCAATATAAACACAATAAGAGTTAAGTTCAAAAATATAGACAACCACATTATCCAACAACACCTATACTAGTGAATGGAGCGGGCGCCAAGACACTTTCTGAACTCAGCCTCAAATGATAAGTATCTAAAATACTAGACAAGTCTTAACAAGCATGAATGAAAGGTAGATATTGTCTTCGAAGTTGAGGACTCACCGAAGGCTTCTTCAAGCAAACTAACTAGCCACGTGGAGGAGGATGATCAATAGGAGCTCCGGTCTCTACATGGTGATATCATGTAGGCAAAAAGTATGTGTTAGTACTTGAAATATACTACATATGTAGGGTGCAATGCAACAAAGACATAAGCCATAATAAGCTAGATGTATAGTCATAATCAATAGATATAAACTCAATATGACATATATGATCAATGCTTTCTAAAACATGCATGTAAACAATCAACTTGCATAATATATATATACATATGTGGGAGGAGATTTTAACCGACATATAAGGCCAAGTGAGTACTACTTGGAATCTCGATGTATGACTCCCCATTGGAAAAGGAGTGGTCTACTTGCCAAGGTAAACCATACTTGACCCCACTTTGTGGGTAACTTGACCTAGATGGATCCACTAGCAAAGCCTTTTTAGGAAAATAATATAATCCTATAGTAGCATATAATTTAGAGACTAAGACTTTATATAAGGACCCCTTGAGTCGAGCCCCACCTTAAGCCTCAATCTGTGTTAAGTCTAATCCCACGGGATACTTCAAATAATCATAAATTTAATCATAACATGAATAACGTGTAAAATACATGATCACATGGCATGATTAGCTCACTCACATACTTAACCCCTACATAGGCATATACCTTATACTAGAGTGTAGAAAACAATGAATAGACTTGACACCTTCCATTAGGTATTGCATTCACGTGAGGGTGAAGATTGTGACATGCTTGACTCCTATTAGTGAGCTTAGCTTGAACATGAGGGTGAAATAGTAATCATGCTTGACCCCTCAAATAGACATAATTTGCTCACAAGAGAGGAAAATATTAGAATAAGGGCTCAACATACCCCTTGTAATTCATAGAAATCTTTCATGAGTTTTTGCTTGGGAGCCCATATTTTCATAGAACACTTGTCTTGCAAATTATGTAATAGTTCATCATCAATTTAAGAATCCTTGTCATGTAGTTTAGTCAAACATGGTGGGTACATGGACACATGCTCAAAATAATGCACTTGGATAGTATAAAATAATAAAGAGTGAAATCAAATCATTCTAAAATCATTCAATTCAACCCAACAATATAGTTGTAAAACCCTTAATTTTGGGTGTCATGAAATCCATCCAAAGTTCACAATGTGGCATAGTTTCCATATTCATATCATGCATAGCTTCAATAGTTTCAAGTCAACTTATGGAATGTGGCTTCAATAACAATTCATACATAGTAACTCAATATTTGACAAAAATCTGTCACGACCCAAACTTGTGGTCTAGGAGAGACATGGCGATTGGGAACCCGAGAGTCCCCAAACAAGCATCAAAGTATCCAAATTCACATCATAAATTCAGAAGCGCATTCAAAATTAAACATAGTTCTAAGGGATGGGAAAGTAGGACTCACGCTATGGGGACATCTTAGAAAAAGGGATTAGCATGGATTCACATAGCATATAACACATAACGACTAAGGGGTGGGTAAGTATGACTCACGCTATAGGGGAATTCGGGACTTAGGATCATACACATTTCCACATTAAACATACATATACATGATAATTCCTATAATCAACCCATAATAGTCATATCAAAAGAATAACCATAATAATAAGGTTCAAATACAACACATAACACATAGATCCAACGAGAGTCTACAAGATGTCCAACAATGCCTCTAGACATAAGATGGGGTAGGGGCCAAGACACTTCCCGGGCTAATCCTCAACGTAAATAATTTATACAAGACATTATAGGTAGAACATTAGTGGTTTATCCTTGAAAGATAGGACTCACCACAACAATTATCTTGAGATCCAATCTAGCCATCGTACAGTGGATAAAGGTAGTCTCTGGTCCTTACATGGTGAGATCATGTAGGCAAAAGTATGCGTTAGTACGTTTGAATTACTAAGTATGCGGGGTCCAATGCATGTAGCTTACCAAACCTGCACTTCAATGTTAGGTTGCAAGAGCATATAATATAGAAACAATCATATATCAAAGAATGTAATATACCAAGATGCTATGAAATTCATGATACATGAAATGCAAATGATAGTCTTATATATAGTGGGTATGTCACTTTAACCGACATGAGTAAGACCAAGCGAGTTAATACTTGAAATCCCGAGAAAATCCCCTCATTGGTAAAGAGGTGGTCTACTTGCCAAAGGTAAACCATACTTTACCTTACGGGACAACTCCCATTTTGCATGAAGTAACTTTCCTTATGGGACAACTCCCATTTCGGATAGGATTTTCACATATAGTATATCAAGTTATATCGTATCATGTCTTCTCCTTACATGATAACTCCCATTTCGGAGGCATCTTTCCTTATGGGATAACTCCCATTTCGGAAAGAAAACCTATGCTAGACACATATTTCAAGGAAAGAGAGCAAACCCTCCATCTATCGGTGCTAAGTCATTATCCCAAACCATACAT
>JAOTQR010077747.1:0-11897 GCA_025774065.1 Solanum ossicruentum | reverse complement strand
TAGATTTTTAAGCCATATAATATCCTCAATTATTTTACTTAGCTTAGAGATGGTATAACCTTAATTTAACTCCAACATATATACACCATCAATCCTCTTAAGCATTTGACTCACATATCGCCACTAACACGAGATTCAAGCACATGAAAGAATTGATGCAAATTTGACCAAACCAAAATATGATTCATTCAAAATAGCATTAATATATGTAAAATGTGGGGTGTTACAGCCTATTGCCTATCATTATGCATTTTTTATTATGACGCCTATTTGTTGTTGCATTGCATCTCCCACACTTAGTACATTCAATTGTACTAACACATACTCTTGCCTATATGATATCACCATGTAGGGACCAGAGCTCCTATTGATTCTTCATGTGGCTAGATAAATTTTTCAATTTAGCCTTTAGTGAGTCCTCCATTCCGAGGACAAGGACTATTTTCTCACACTATATATTAAGATTCCCTTTACTTTATCGTATACTTATGACTATGAGGGTGAGCCCGGTTGTATGTCTTGGATCTCACCATTATCTATGTAGTAGAGGTGTTGTTGGACAAATCTATGTATTTATGCTATGAGTTGATTCTATTATATCTTGGGAAGTTCTCCCTTAACCCTTTTTCCCCCTTATTTCCATTCTTCAAATGTCATTTAATTATTTCTGCGACCAAGGATGTGTAATGATATGTTATGAGGATTATTTGGGGTTCATTCGGGTTCTCCATTCGTCGGTCATGTCTAGGCCCTATGCTTGGGTCGTGACATAACTTATAACCTATAAAACTAAAGATCTTTCAGCCTTTTTTCCTTTACCACCAAGTTAGGAGTAAAAGATTCAGGTCATTTTCCTAAAGTGTTTCTAGACTAGATAATTTAGCGAGTTGATAGTCGATTCGATGGCTCGCCGAATGGGTTCAACACATCGTACAGAATGGACTTGAAAACATTTAGAAACTTGTATTTATATAATTTGAAACTCCAATTTGGTGAGTTGCTAAATGATTAAATGATGGGACCTCCAGACGCTAATTTGACTGATGAAACTCATTAGATAGTTTTTTATGATATACTTACATTTCATAAGGTTAATTTTGATATTTTTTCTCAGTTATCTTTTGTAAATCTATCTTATAGCCTAATAATCTCCCTATTTACGCCTATATCTTAAATATATCAAATTCTTATGTTATAAGTTCTCTCAAACAAGAAGTTAAGGTTCTTCACCTTCAAGCCTCAGTCTAAAGTTTCATATTAGTGTTTTCTTTTTAGGTATGTAAAGCTATTTATAACATTATATTGAGTTTGTCCATGTGCCCTACATCTAAATTCTACAATTGATGATTATTCAGTTGGGTAAGATCCTAGTTCCTTGAATATGAAAGAGTTAATTCTTCTTCTATTGATTTTCATATAATCATACGTTGATGGTATTATTGTTTTTATCTCTTAATTAAATGAAATTATTGCTCGTGACTATTTATCATGAATTCTAATTGATTTGATGATTATGTCTTTTATATGCATATTTTTAGTAAAGATGATGACTTTTATGCATTAATGAAAAGAGAGATTTAAACTAATCTTATGTGTTTTATCAAGTCTTTATGAGTATGAGAGTTGAGCATGATTGATTGTAATTCAGAAAGAGTTTTATAAGATGTGAATAATTTAAGAAAGCATATTTTAAATGATAGGACATGATAATATGAGATGAGATTGAGTGATGAGAGTCTAATGAGACTAGATGAGACAAGTGAAATATTTTCCTTAATGGAATATATGATAGTATAGAGTCTTTAGGGGATAGTAGTGAGAACCAATTATGATAAGGATACAAATAACTCAAACCCCATAAACTAGGTATCTAGCACAGAATAGAGATTATGCCTCTCCTCTCCCCATAAATGATAGGTATCAATTGAAACAAATGATTGTTCCTTACTTTTTCAAGGTGTTAAATGGTTGCGGCAATGGTAGTCCAAAGTGTCATGTCATCACTAGCTCATAAGTAATGGTTGTTGGTTAGAAAAACTCCTCAATAAGTAAATAATCATTTTGTTAATTTGCGTATACTTACTTATAATTGTTAAGCATTTCTTTGTTCTTAAAACTTGCATATCATATTGAGTTGATTTATGCATTTCTTTATCATTGGACATGTATGAATGTATAATGCTACCCTATTAATTTGCTAGTGCTTCATGTTAAATCCCTCAGTACCATTTCCCCTTAGTTATCACTTTTAGATATGCTCATTACCTATAAAATGCTTGAATGAATTCTAAGAGGTTTGAATGAGGGCCTCTTAAGATTTTTATTCACCATATTATGCTGATGCCGCCCAACCTACACCTCCTTTTTAAGATTAAAGCGGTTGTTGTCAAGATATATAACCTAATCGAGATTAGGGTCGATCCCATAGGGAATATGGTATACTTAGACTAATTTGAAATAATTCGAGTTAATTTACCTACTTATCTCCCCGAAAAATGGGGTTTTATAAATTGTAGAAAGTGATCCTAGACTAAAACAAGTGTGTGGAACTATTAAGCAGAGTAACTAGGGTATTGTATTTAACAAGTATGTGGAACTATTAAGAAGAGTAACTAGGGTATTGTGTTTCCCACGATTCCCTAACTTGGCATTACTAGATAATCGCATTCATTTCTAGTGTGTCACATGCATAATAGTAAGTTAAGTTTACCAAACATTTTGATCCAGGCGAGAATAAAATTTCACTATGTGATTTTATCCATCACCGCAGTGTGACTTAACTCATCCTTACTTATTGTTCTAGTACAACCTCCTCTTGATCTAGTTTGGTTTATTAGACGAGAAATTATCAACCGAATCTTGTTAATTAATCTCGTTATCTATTCATTACTATCTTGATCCAGTCAGCAATACTAGGCAAGTTCTAACATTGGCTACCGTTAAAAAGTAATCAAAAAGAAAAGAATTAATTAATACATGCATGCACACTTTCCAACAATTATGAATTATCTAATTTTACCGTGTTAGTTATTTATGGTTCTCAAAGCCCTAGTTGTAGATTCAGGTACTCATTATCATTGTGGATGCAAGAATCATGATATTAAGAATAAGAAATCCAAGCTCCTCCATGGAAATCACAAAGTATGAATTAAAATCACCAAACAATGTTTCAAAGTGTTTTTCTCAATGTTCCTAAGTTCTCTCCAATGTTCCTTACTTGTTGCCGACTGAAAATAACCTAAAAAACCCATTTATAATATTTAAAATGCAAATCCAAAACAAAATAGTAGAATTGGATTCGGCAGACAGTACGAGCATGTCTACAGGTCATACAAAGCTCTACGGCCCTTATCGGGGCTTCATGGCCTTCAATATTCTATTCTAGGTTAAACTTCTATGAGACCTTTTTACGGGATGTATTCAGACTTATGACCTATATAGGTTTTTGTCACATGACTTTTCAACAACTTTCCTATTTTTGATCCTTAGTGTACGGAACCTCATCTACAACTTGTACTTAATTCTACGGCTCATCTAATAGTTTATAGATTCAACTTTAGAAAATTGCTCCTTCACTAGATTTTACTACGAACCCCCTTATATGGCTCATGGAAACTTCCACAACGTATAAAGGAGGTCGTAGAACAGCAAAAACTTCAGCAATTGTACACTTAGCCCAAAATCATTCCTAATCCTATAATTCTTAATAAAAGCAAACATAAAAACACATCAAACCCACTAACATCGCTTTGAGAACATATTTCAAGTTTTAAGCATAAAAAGTGTTGTATTTTTATAGCACATCAACCCCCTCAACATAAAATTATTTCTACAGTCCATAGATCCTAGTCTCAAAGGCCGGCAAAGCCCTAGGAAAGTTGGCCTAACGAACCCATCTACAAGCCATGTGATAAAATATGACTCATGGAGTGGGTTGTAGAAGCCCCCAACACTTAGTCAAAAGTAGAAAAACTTACCTGGATTCCACGAGCCCCATTCATGGCCAGTAGTTGTATCTACTGGCCATAAGTTGGCTCATGGACTGGAGTGCAAATTATCTTACTTATTAGAAGTGTTCTACAAGTCAATGTATGGGTCATAATTTGAAACACAGCCTATAGAACCAGTCATAGAAGAACTTCTTGTTGCTTCTTCATCCCAAGATGGCTGACTTGGTCTTGTACTTGCACATTCTTCACAACACATTTTTACCCTATATGCCACTAGTCCACTGTCCAAAAATTGTGACCAAAATGCAAAGAATTAAACTACCTACAAGTCCAAAATCCAAAAACAAAACAAAAAGTATCACTATTACATCAAATATCTTGGGTTAACTCCCAAGTAGCGATTGATTTATTATCGTGACACAACTTGGACAACTTGATAGCTCAGACTTCACCAAGTACCCAAACTTCTATTTTCAAGTCATCAGGCCTTTTCATCGACTGACAATTTGAAGACTACTTCTTCAACATTCAATCCAAACTTTAATTGGACATTTTCCATATTCAACTACTTCTTGCCCAATGATTAGGAAGGGCCTTCTTAAGATGACTGGGACTTTGAAGATGACTTCACAAACAAGGATCACAAAGTCTGTGGGGAATATGAATTCTCTATTTTGACAAGGATGTCATATAGTATCCCTATAGGCTTCTTCACCATTCGATCAACTATCAACATTCGCATGCTCGTAGGAGTAGAGGTTCCTAATCCTAGCTTCTTGAAGACTGGAAGGGGAATCAAATTTATGTTGGAACCTATATCACGTAATGTCATTGTAAACTCAATATCTCTGATGGTGCAGGTTATGGTGAATGCTCCGGGATCTTCTCGTTTCTGCACCAAGGACCGTGTAGCTATTGCATTGCATTGTTAAATCTCTTTGGAGAGCTCTTGGCTTACAGTCCGTTTCTTTGTGACCAAGTCCTTCATGAACTTTGCATACCAAGACATCTTCTCCAACGCCTCAATGAGAGGGATATTGATGGAGAGATCTTTTAGCATGGAGATGAAGTGCTTGAATTTACCTTTCTCCCCCTTCTTTTTGATTCTTTGAGGAAAAGAAGGAGGAGGTCTAAGAATGGGCTTCAACTTTTATGGCATTTCTGTAGCATCATTTACCCCATCCTTGGCATAAAGATCTCTGCTCTCTACATCTTTGCTCTCAACTATCTCCTTATGAACATCATCACCATCATCAACTAGCATCAGAGGGTCAATGGTTTCTTTGCCACCATGAGGAGTCACCAATATACACTGCCCCTCATTCGTTGGATTTTAAATTTTATTGTTGGGAAGCAAATATTTCTGGTGCTGGTTAAGTTGAGTTGACATTTGACCAAATTATTGCTCCAACTACTAGATAGCAATGTTAATACGATTTTAGCGGTTGACCGTGATGTTAAGAGGTTATCCCCAATTTCTTCAATTGGTAAGGTCTTGAAGCGATTAGCGGGGGAAGATGACGTTTCATCATTAATTTTAGACTATGATGAGCAGAATGAGACTCGATATCCTGATTAATGCTGAAGATTTTAGACTTTATCCCTTTCAAGGTCTCATCCTATGCGTCAGCCTTCTTTAAAAGGCAATCAAATATCTCCTCAACTTTAGAGCTACTAGCACTTAAATCTCGATTATGTGGTGGCACATACGTATCATCCTATAGCTATCTTTGCATCCCCAATCAACATCTCTATCCTGGCCCCTATTTCTATCATAGTAGTCTCCTCGATTATTGTCTCTGAAGGCGCCATCCCTGTTATAGTTTTTACCTTGGTTTCCTTGACCTTGGCGGCTAATAGTCTTGATTGAACCCCTGGGCTTGGGTCAAAAACCCACCATTTGATCAGAGATGAAGCAAATGTCCTTCTTATAGTAAGGCTCCTTATACATGAGTGTTCATGAAGGCTAATGAGCTACTGCATTGATACATTCTTGGCTCTGCTTCTGCAACAACTCCACAATGGTACTAATCCAACCAAGCTCTTGCATCATATCTCATTATTTTTCCTTGCATTGAATTAATATTGACTATGAATGAGCTTTTTGTTATTGACTTATCCCTTGTTCCCCATGCACTCTTTGTCCTGACCACCTTCTCTAGTCTCTTTGTAATCATAAAAAGTGTATAATTTAGACACGAGCCTCCAATGATAATATCAGCACACGCTTGGCTATTCTCGTCCAGGTCTCGATAAAAGATCTCTACTAAGGCATCATCAATGATCTTTTGGTCTGGAATACTCCTTAGACACTTTGTGAACCTCTCCCCCATGGTACTAATTAAATCACTAGGAAGTTTCTCAAAGTTATTGATTTGGTTTATCAGCTTCTTCTTCTTCAATCTCGGGAAGAACCTATCCAAAAAGGCCTTCAGCAATTCATCCCAGCTAGTGATCAAACTCTGTGGGAGCTCAAATAACTATAGTGTTGCATTGCTTGTTAGAGACAATGGGAAGACACAGAGCCCAACGATATCCAAGGATAGATTATAGCTTCCTATCATACACTTACAAATAAAGACAATGTTGTGTATATGGTTATGCAGATCGTATGATAGTAGGCCCACGAACAAATGGTGATTCTGTAGCATTTGAAGTAACCCACTCAAAATGATAAACTTTGTGTCATCTGATAGTGGCGGTAACATAATAGCTCCAGTGACATCCATCACCATAAGATCAAGCTGATATTGATTCCATGTATGAGCTTCGGTGTGAAGATCCTATGGTGGTGGATCAATATCCTAAAGAGGAGGTGGGTTATTATCATTCTCATTCTGATTCTGGTTCGGTGTTGCGTTCACTATGGTATTTGCAGTGTTGTTCGCATTATCCTGGGCCATTCTTCTCAGCATCCTTTGGATTTCAAGGTCAAATAGAGTCAGGGGAAAATGCCTCGACTTTGAGTGTTGTGCATACTACACCTGCACGCTGAAAAAAAACAAAAATAATAAAAAACGTAAACTAAGGGAAATAAGGATCGATTCTCAAAATATTCAAATTAAATAAGTCTAGCCATATTCCCCGCAATAGTGCCAAAAACTTGATGCCACCCAAGCTACACCACCTTTTTGAAGGTTAAAGCAATCGTTGTCAGGATATATAATTTACCGAGGTTAGAGCCGTTCCCACAGGGAATATAGTAGACTTGGAGTAATTTCAAGCAATTCGAGTTAATTAACCTACATATCTCCCTGAAAATGAGGGTTTTATAAATTGCGGAAAGTAATCATAGACTAAATAAGTGTGTGAAACTATTAAGAAGAGTAGCTAGGGCATTGTGTTCCCCTTGATTCCCTAACTTGGTATTACCCGATAATCACACACTTTTCTAGTGTCTTGCATGCAAAATAGTAAGTTAAGTTTACCAAATCCTTTGTTTTAGCCGAGAGGCAAACTTCATTACGTGATTTGATCCATCTGAAGTGTGACTTTACTAACCATTACCTATTATTCTTACATCCTCCTCTTGATCAGTTTGGTTGATTAGACGAGAAAATATCAACCGAATCTTATTAATTAATCTCTTTTCCTATTCATTACTTTCTTGATCTAGTTAGTAATACGAGGAAAGTTCTAACATTGATCACCATTAAAAAACAATCAAAATGAAAAGAATTAGTTAATACATGCATGCATACTTTTCAAGAATTATGAATTATCCAATTTTACTTTGTTAGTTCGTCATGGTTCCCGAAAATCTAGTTGCGGATTTAGCTATTTATTATATCATTCTTGATGCAAGAATCATGATGTAGAATAATATAATTAAGCACTTAAATGGATAAAATTAACAATAAGAAATCCAATCTCTTTAATGAAAATCACGAAGTATGAATTAAAATCACCAAATAACGCTTGAAAGTGTTTTTCTTAATGTTCCTCACTTCTCTTCTACGTTCCTTACTTGTTGCCTACTAAAAATAACCGAAAAATCTATTTATAGTATTTAAAATACAAATCCAAAATAAAATAGGAGAACTGAATTCGACAGCAAGTACGAGCATGTCTATATTCCATACAAAGTTCTACAGCTCGTATCGGGGCTTCATGGTCTTCAATCTTTAATTTTGGGTTCAAATTTTATGAGACCTTTCTACGAGCCGTATTCAGACTTACGGCCCATATAGGGTTTTGTCTGATGATTTTCAGTAACTCCCCAATTTTAGATCATCAGGGTACAAAACCTCATCTATGACTCATACTTTATTCTATGGCTAGTCTAGTAGCTCGTAGATTCAACTTCAATAAATCATCCCTTCACTGGATTTTACTACGAACTCCCTTATGCACCTCGTGGAAACTTCAACAGCCCCTAAAGGGTATCGTAGAACAACAAAAACTTCAACAATTGCACACTTGGCCCAAAATCATGCCAAATCCTATAATCTTGAAAAACAAACATAAAACACATCAAACCCGTTAAACATAAAAACACATCAAACCCGCTAACACCACTTTGAGAACACACAAGATTTTAAGTTTTAAGCATCTAAAGTGCTGTATTTTGAAAGCACATCATACGCCTAGGGCCTAGCCTCGGTCGTGACATTATATGGAAACATGAAAAATATATGAAAGTTAAATACCCTTATTTATTCATTTCTTGAAGCACTTATATTGAAGGTAATTCTCTTTTTCCCCTCCCAAACTCTATTTTGGTTCATAGTTCGAATGTCTGAATCTTGAATTGTATCTGTGGTTGTATGTTCTTCTAAGCTTGGCCGTTATTTGAGGATGAATAATCCTAAGGAAAAGATATTGTAACACTTCACAACTCTATTTTTAGAATCCAAATCTTTCATCATAGGTACAAAAGCTTGAATTGAGTGATGTCCTACTTATATTTATGTGTTATATCTCACTCCTTTATTAGAAAGTGTATTGAAAGTAGTTTAGGATCATAAGGGACCTCTGGTACTTACTCAAGTTCAAAACTTCTTACCGAATATGTTTTACACAGTAGTTTATGCAAGATTTAACGTTAAATAATTATATCTATAAGAATATAAAGAATTATGAAGTCGATGACCTAACAAGTTAAAGTTCTGTGAGTCTTTTTTCCAACACCACTAAGTTTTCCTCATTTTGAGGTTGGAGTAAGAAGTTATAATCATTTTACCATAGACTATCAAAATAAAGTTTTCTAAATCAGTACATATGACCTTGACCTATGGGTCGTAGATGGGATCTATGACCCCTCTTGTTCACTAATGGAAAAAATCTTGAGAGTCAATTTTTGGATCCAAGTTTCAATCTATAGAATGAAGTCTAGAACTTTATATTTCTACTTAAGTTTCTACAGTTAGTTTCTACGGTCCGTAGAAGCTTTCAATAGATCATAGATGGCCTTGTAAGTGACCTTGACAATGTTTTAAGAGGAGTCATTTTAGCCCTTTCTTCACCCCTTCTAAAACTAAAATTTCATTGTTTTGCACCTAATTAAGCTCTTATGCACTACTATTCAACCTAATCACTCTAAAAAAAATATATCCCCAAGACTTAGACTGAGGTTTCAAGAGGAGAAAAGTTAGGGTTTCGAGCATATTCTTCATCTTCTTAAAGAATCCAAATATTCCAAGTAAAACTATTCATAGTGTTGGACTAAGATTGTCTCATGCCTTACATCTAAAAGTTTAAGAGTTTAACCTAGACTTTTAACACAATAGTTTTCTTGAAAATTGAGTTTCTATTATTCATTCTGATTATATTTTAATCTCTATCGTTGAACTTATGATTCCTTATATGATTTTAGTTCTTGATTGTTGTTTGTGCTTATTTTCACATAAACTCTCTTTGAGTTTTTGAAGATTTTATATTTCTATATAAAATACATTCTTTTTCATTAAAGTAAATTAAATACCTCCAAGCTATTAATAGAAGAAGAGTTTAAAGGGAATTTGAGTAGTTCCGAATGATTACTTGTATTTAGAAAAATATTGTGATTTTAAAGAAGACAATAAGAGTTTGAGAAAAAGGTTTCAATTGATTAGTGTAAAGTCCATTATGACTTCAAAAGAGCATTTTAAGTATGTACTCACAAAGATTTATTATATGTGCATTATTGCATGTTTTAAGAGTAGCATTGAGCATCGATTTGGGTGAGAATTCAAATGACTCAAGTCTCATAAACTACATAGCAACTTCAGGATAGGATTGTATTGTTGGTTCAGGTGACTACTCACTTTAGTCTTTGATAAGGACTTTTTAGATGGATGCATAAGATGAGTTTGTGTCCTTGTCCTGGCAAGGTAATGGACAACTTTTGTAACGTAAGTACTACATTGTATCATCATGAGCTCATAATGATGATTGTTGGTTAGAGAAACTCTTTGATAAGAGAAAAGTATGTTTTTCCATAAAAAGGTTGCATTTATTGCTTGAATTCATTTCTAAATTTTTGTTATTTCATTATACTTGCATGCTTTATTTCAATCGAGATATTTTCAATATTTCTTTGTCATGAAATTCTGTTTCTGTTATTGTTCCATTTAATTATTCTATGTATTGTGCATTTCATATATTGATGGCTTTCCTTGTTGCATCATAAATATAGGTGTTCGAAATCATCAATAGGCGCTCCATTGAGTTCATATCTTCATCAACCTTTTTGATGACACCTCCTAACTTTCGGAGGACTCTTTTTAGTTATGCTTATCGTTCAACTATTTTTGAGGTAGTTGCGAGTCTTGTCCCGACACCTATTCATAGCTAGTAGAGATTTCATAGATAGGGTGTACTCAAGTTTGTCCTTTTAAGAGTATTAATATAAAATAATATTTTCGTGTTGTTCATATTATTTCAAACAACCGCATGAGTTTACTTTGAGTACTTTCAATACTCACCCTTTTAATAGCTTTCGCAATTTTTACTTTTTTATTTAGTAGTCAACTAAATTAAGGATTTTCTTAAGGACCAACAATGATTTTTAAATGCTGACTTCACCTAAAGTATAGACTCAAAACATGACATTGATTTATTATTTGATTCACCTAGCTCAAGAGAATTTCTTAGAAAAGTTCTTACTGCACCATCTGTTGTTTCTACTTATCCATTGACAATTTATTTCGTTAAATGTATTTCAATCCAAAACTTTGACTCGTCATCAGTGATATCACTCACTCTGCTAGTCAAACTTTGGGACGTCAGATATACGTACTCTGTCTAATTTTGACTAATTTTGAGATAGTTGTGAGTCTTATCTCGGTACCTATTCATAGTTAGTAGAGATTTCATAGATAGAGTGTACTCAAGTTTGTCTTTTTAAGAGCATTAATGTAAAATATTATTTTCGTGTTGTTCATATTATTTCAGACAGCCGCATGAGTTTACTTTGAGTACTTTGAATGCTCACCCATTTAGCAGCTTTCGCAATTTTTACTTTTTTGTTTAGCAGTCAACTAAATTAAGAATTTGCTTTAGGACCAGCAATGATTTTTAAATGTTGACCTCACCTAAAGTGTAGACTCAACCAAAACTTTGTCTCGTCATCAGTGATATCACTCACTCTGCTAGTCAAACTTTGGGACGTCACATATACGTACTCTGTCTAATTTTGACTAATTATTAGCTTGATAAAATTTTAAAAATTCAAAACTTTACCTAAATGTCTACATGAGTACAAATGAAACTAAAACAAATAAGTATAAATGATACAAAAACAGGTAAATATGATTTCCTATGTATTTTGTTGTTTATTTATTTGTATACATGCAACTTATATTTGTTAATACAAATAGAATTCATTAATATAATCTGTATTCACTGATACAATCTAAATGCATGTATAAATACAACAATGTAATCATCCATGTCACAGCCCGACCCCGGGACCGTGACTAGTGCCGATTAGGCACTGTTATGAATACAAACCCACGCTACGACGTG
>JAOTQR010077746.1:0-11898 GCA_025774065.1 Solanum ossicruentum | reverse complement strand
TGGAGGCTTGGAAATGATCTTGGAATCTAATCTTGTTCTTGGGTTTCCTTGAAATTGAATTGGGGCTTGATGGAGGCCCTTGAGAGGATTTGGGAGTGTGATTAAGATGAGAGCAGTGAAATTGGGTCCTTAAGATTAGAGTTTAGGTCTTCTAGGAAGGTTAAGATAGCCGAAAAAGTCAAAAAGGGTTATTAGGATAATTAGCATTTACAAAAATGCCATTAGTGAATGGATGGAAAAATTGGAAAAGTGTCATCTTACTGAAGACTTCATTGGTCGTGTGACACTCCACGGGTCGTGTGGAGTGCCCGAGAGGCAAGACTTAGAAAAATGGAATTGGAACACTTGAGAAAAAGTTAGTGTCAATGTCACTTTGACGGCCACCACACTTAGACAAACCTCAATTAGACAAGAAAGTGTTGCTGGCCACCACACGCCCTGGTGACACGGCGCATACCCCTTCACACGAGCCGCACAATGCAGTCGTGGCCCATGCCTTAGCTTCCAATGCCACCCATGCCTAGCCAAGCCTCCTAAAACACATCCACGCCCCTCCTCACGACCCGTGGTGAGTCACATGACTCGTGCCACTAGTCGGGATCAAGATTTAGCCTAACCACGCCATTTTCCAGCCCTAAACATTTCCCATGACCCGTACAAGGCCACCCTGCCCGTGGGGCTTCACTGCACGTGAGGGTCTCAGAAAAATGGTCATAACTCCTTCATCCTACATCTAAATGAGGTGAAACCAAGTGCATTGCCAAGTTAACTCCAAGGGATTTCATTTGACATATCATGGGCCACCCAGTTCCAAATGTACTAAGTGTTATGCTAGTTTAAAATTGACCCTTATTTGAAACAACATCCAAAACTCAACTTGGAGGCAAGTCTTGAACTCGTTTAGATACTAGTGGTCACCCATAAATCTAGTACACCCCCAACCTAACCAAATGAGGCTTGAAACATGGATATACAAGAGCATAAAGTTACGTAGTGTCACAGCATCATAATCAAAATGCATAATATTAAACAATAGGCGTAATATAACAATATGGCATATATGTTCAATGCTTAAGTAAAACATGCTTAAATGACTCATGCTCATATAGGATATCATATGTGAAGAAGAGACCAAGCTAGATTTCCAAAGACAAACCACTTGGTAAGTCAATGATGATAGCATTCATCACCCTAGTGTGTGAGTTACAAACCTCTCATTAAGGTTAGTGATGATAGCACCCATCACCCTAGTGTATGAGGTACAAACCCTCATCAAGGTTAGTGATGATAATATCAATCACCTTAGTGTGTGAGGTACAAACCCCTCATCAAGGTTAGTGATGATAGCACCTTGTACCCCGCATCAAGGTTAGTGATGATAGCACCCATCACCCTAGTGGTTAAGATGTTGACCCCTCAACTAGGTCACCCAGATCGAACATGGTCTAATATAACACTTTATATAAAATACATCATATACATAAGCTCATTTCATCATCATATAGTCATTCATTTGATATCTCATGCTTTGGACCTTCAATTCTTCAAGAAACCATATCTGGACATTTTATCAAATACTTAGAGGATTTGTAATGGAAGTATAAAAGCATGCAATTTGGAGATGAAATCATGCAATAAAATCCATTGTAAAACCATTGTTCAACACCTTGCAACACCCTCAAGCAATATACATCAAAACCCTTCTTAGATCTTACAATAGACCCAAGATTTATAGCTCAAAACATAGCAAAAAATAGTCACAACTTTGCATAGCTTTAACATAGTGTGCAGTGAATTTCATAATAAGCAACAGCCATTTGTAAATCAACTTTAAATCATGCAATTTAAATAAAAGGAGGCTTGGTAACATGGTGAAAGGAACCCATGAAAGAAACCTAGATAACTTAGCTTAGAGATGAACTTGGTGAGGATTGGAGATGGACACTTGAAGCTTGAAGAAGAATCTTGAAGGAGAACCTTAGCGTGAGAAGAGGGTTCGGGACTTGAGTTTGGGGAGTGAAAGCATGACTAAGTGTTTTAGTGATTTTAGGAAATGTTTAGGATGATATGAGAGTAAAATTTGGCTAAGTATAGATAAAAAAAATATTTGGAAAATTGGGCCAAACACTTAGAAAATTTTGAATGAACTAAAAAAAACACTAAGATTGGCTGTTGGTGCATCGCACAGACCTCACTGGAAATCATAACTTAAAATTTATAATTGCTAATATTTCACTTTTAAATTGAGGCTAGACCCTTTTTCACCTAATTATGAACCCTGATCACTAATATGAAGTCAGAATTTTGAAATAACGAACTAATTTTGAGATATATGAAATTTAAAATTATGGACATTCTGAGGCATGTTTTCGGGCTCTTTTTGGGGTCATTTTAGTTTAACACAAGTTAAAGTTTGGCATGACCCATCAAAGAGAATCTCACTACTTTTAAGGAGAATCTAAATATTTAATACTTTCAACTATGCACTATTCAAATTTGAAATGATGATGTAAAAATGTGACCATTTAGGCTTTGAGTCTCAAGGACATTATCAGACTAAATGACCTTTCATCTAATCTAAGAAATAAGGCCTAATCTAAGACAAGCAATCGGGCTCACCCTCATACTAAAGAAATTATGTAATCCAAATATACGAGATATAGTCTAAACATAAGCATGAAAGAAGATAGATATTGTCGGCGGACTTAAGGACTCATCAAAGCTAACTTGAACAATCTGTCTAGCCATAAGGAGGAGAATCAATAGGAGCTCTGATTCCTATATGGTAATATCATGTTGGCATAGAGTATGTGTTAGTACGTTTGAATATACTAAGTATGTAGGATTCAATGCAACAATAGATAGGCAACATAATCAAAATGCATAATTAGACAATAGATGAGCATATAGCAATATGACATGTATGTAAGAAGCTTAGATTAAATCATCCTTACATAGAACATAATACATGTGTAAGGAGTGACAATTCTTAGTGCAATCTAAGGCCTACCACCTCCTTGGAGAGGCGCATGAGTTACAAATGCCTTCATGGGGTTGATGGAGTACAAATCTCCCAACAAGGTTGATGGAGTACAAACCCCCCAACAATGTTGATGGGTACAAACCCCCAACAAGGTTCATAGGCCCTCCTCCTACTGACCAAGGCGATCGAGGTACAAACCCCTCGACAAGGTTAGCCGGGCCTACAATCTCCTGAGTGAGGCTTGGTCATCCCCAACACTATAGATATAATATTATATACATACATTCTTTTCATCATCTTATACATACATTTCTTTTATCATCTTATAATCATCATATGTAAATCCTCTTTTCATCATCATAAAGTCATTCATTCAACTCATAAGACAAGCATTGCACCTTCAATTCCTCAAGAAACCATAATCGAACATTTTATCAAACACTTGGTGGGTTTGTAGTGCTAGTGTAAAATCATGCAATGCAAGAGTGAAATCATGCAAGAAAACATGAAGTACAAAAGCCCATCAATACATGGTAATACCATCTTGCAAAATACATTGAAACCCCTCATCAAATCTCAAGATGGTTCTAAAGCATAAAACATGCATAATCATAATAGGTAAATCATCTCATGGTATAGATTTAAAAATAAGTAATAATTTATTTCCAACCAGACTTTCATAAAATCTCAATATAGTACACGATCATAAATCTATAATGAATAATACCCATAAGCAACATAACTTCGAAATATGTAATTTTCATAGAAATGGAAAAATGGGCTTCATGGGTGAAAGGTACCCATGAATGAAACCTACCTTAGACCTTGAATTTATTGAAATCGAGTTATGAAAGACTTGAAGTTTGGAAGTGGCTCTTGGAATCCAAAGCATGCTCTTGAGTTTCCTTGAATTCGTATTGGGGTTTTGATGGAGGCTCTTGGGAGAATTTGAGAGTGTATTCCAATTAGGAGGAGTGAATTTGATCTTTTGGGATAGGGTTAGGTCTTTAGGAAGTGTTAAGATAGCATAGCAATTCCCAAAATATCAATAGAAATGGCTAAATTTATAGAATGCCATTAATAAGGCGGAATTTGGCAAAACATATATGTACCCTTGCACATACAAGTTCTACGAAAACGAGCATAACTTCTTCATCTGAACTCCAAATAAGGTGAAACCAAGTGTGTTGGAAAGCTGATTCAAAGAGATTTGATATGGTATGTTGTGGGCTATCCATTTCTTTATGTGCTCAGAGATACGGCCATTTAAAATTGACCCTCCTACCGGTACTTGTGCAAAACTTAGCCAACGGAAATTTCTTTGAACTTGACTTGATGTAAGGAACCCATGATAGTCTTAAACAACATAAATAAGCTTGACTTAGATTTGAATGAGCGATTGAAGTTTGAATGAGTTCCTTGAGATCCGGAAGTGAGTTTAGGACACTTGAATTAGGTGAAATGTTTATCTAAGTGTTTGATAGAGTATGGGGAATGTCCTATATGATATGAAAGTAAAATATAGCTAAATATAGGTATTTTCACGAGTAGCTTAGACCCAAGACCCAAAAAACTTTAACTGGAACAAGAAAACTAAACAAAAAATAGGCTCTCTATGCCCCTTGCGCATCATGCTTCTGGCACGCCTGGACACTAAAAATCGCTCACTTTAAAATTTTGAATTTTGATACAGTTTCTCTAAAATTCAGAATTTTGCCCCTTGAACAAGATTATGAAGTAGGGTTTTCGATATCACACACGGATTTTGAGATATATGGAAATTACTATTTCAGGCACTTTTGAGGCACATTTTCGGGCACTTATTTTTTGGGTTGTTATTTTAATATCCCCCGTTGGAAACATTCGTCCCAAAATGTTGAAGAGATGTATATAAGAAGAGTAATCATGAAAAAATTATCCTCAACAAGAATGCAATAATGCACTTAAACAACATTTTCAAAATCTCCACATAAGTGTAAAGAAATCATCATGAACTTGTCAACATAAACGTGAATGCATGCAAATGACATAGGGGCTAAAATATAAGGCTTGGAACCATAAAGGAAAAGGACTTGATGTGTTATCAAAAGCTTGAATAGAATGAAAGAGTTATGGATATTGCTTTTCTGTGCCTGCTCTGGCTCCCCCAATGACACTCCCAACTTGATGATTCTCCCAAATGGCGCTGCGAACAATACATCCTTACAAAACAACCTTTACTCATATCCACCCAACTTCTCCACCAGACCTTCTCATAAGTCAGCTCATCTTCCACAACGTCCACAACTTCAAAGAGTCCTATAACACTTGAATCACCAACACAACTCCTCAACCTAGATGCATGAAGAACTAGACGAACCATATCTATATACATAAGCAACTCCAATTCGTATGAGGCCTTACCAAATCCTCCTCAACATTGTATAAGGACTCACTAGCCTTAAATTCAATTTCCTCTCTTGCAAACAAATCACACCTTTCATGAGTGAAACCTTCAAATAGACCCAATCACCACCCTTACATCCAAGATCCCTACTCCTCGCACCGACTAGGACTTTTGACGACTTTGGGTTTTTTCATTCTTTCCTTAGTTAACCTTACATCCTCCATGTGCTCCATAATCAGATTCAGACCCAACAAAACCATTTCTCCCACTTCAAACCACCTCACTTGGTACATACAATGTCTACCATATGGAGTCTCAAAAGGAGCCATGTCAATACTAGAATGATATCTACTATTAGTCTCGTCAAAAACCCTCTTGATCAAGTCATCAACACGAAGCACATACAACCTACCTTAATACCTAAGGACACCATCTCCCCCTTGGAGAAAACCTTCACCTTGCCAATGATCACCGAAGCCTTCAATTCTAACAAAGAGGGATGAAGATCTTGCTTTTCTTTTACCTCATCAACCAAGGAAGATTTTGAACCATCAACAACTACAATACCATCATTATCAACTTTTCCAACCTAACCCTCAAACTAGCCAACCAGTGGACCTCCCTAGTCACCCCTTTGCTACCACCATCAATATGAACTAGGCTACCCATGGACACCCTACTCAAAGCACTGACCATAACATTAGTCTTACCAGGATAATAATGTACACTCATATCATAATCTTTAAGAAGTTCTAACCACCTTCATTGTCTCAAGCTAAGATCCATTAGGTGAGCACATATTTGAGACTCTTGTGATCGGTAACCACTTTAACATGCAACCTAATCAAACAGCGACGCCAAATTCTCAAAGCAAATACCACGATGGCCATTTCAAGGTCATAGATAGGATAATCCTTCTCATGCATCTTAAGTGGTCTAAAAGCATAGGCTATCTCATTATTATTTTGCATCAATACACAACCCAAACCAATCCGGGTAGCGTCATAATACACAACGAACCCTTCCAACCCTTCTAGTAGAGACAAAGATAGGAGCGAACACAAACTTATCCTTCAAGGATTGGAAACTCTTTTCACACTCAACGGTTCACAACTTAGCCTTCTTTGGGTCAACTTAGTCATGGGAGAAGCAATAGAAGAGAACCCATTCATAAACCTCTGGTAGTAACTCACTAAGCCCAAGAAATTCCTGATATCTAAGGGAGTCAAAGGTCTAAACCAATTTCTAATCACATCCGTCTTCTTAGGATCCACCTTAATACCATCCTCCAACACCATATGACCTAGGAAGGTAACCTCCTTTAACAAAAAATCACACTTCTCATACTTAGCACACAACTCCTCTTTCCCCAAGATTTACAACACTACCCCCAAATGGTTCACAAGCTCTAAATACATCAATACATCATCATTAGGGTCCACCACAAATATAACAAGGTAAGGATTAAAGATCCTATTCACAGGACCTATAGACATAACCAATGCATAAGTCAAACCAAAAGACACCACCCCAAATTCAAAATATCAGAAAGGACATTCACTAACTCATTAGTCACTAAAAACAACTCAATAGAAATAACTTAGGTTCAACACGCCTAACTCTTACAAGATGGTAAATGCAACCCTTAGAGATCAATTGTACCTTAAGACAAGAAACGGACTTACCCCTTCACATCCACCTTACAAGCCCCCACTTAAGGATGGGTTTATTAGGGAATTAGAATCTAACTCTACAGGCCCTATAATCAAAGGACGAACAAAATCTATGCAACTAATCCATCCCAAGTATGGCATCCAAATCCACCACATCAAACCCAACAAGTCACAAGGCAAGACCTAATGCAATGTGAACATGAAACAATACCTATGCACTTTCTAACAACAATAGACTCAACAAAGCAGGGTGGTAGACTCCAAATGTTCACACAACAACTCGGGGCACACTTGAAGCCCACTAGCAACAAGAAAGAATCATGAAAGAAATAGTGGCACCCAGGAACATCAATGTAAACACATCAAAGCCAAAGGAAGTTTAAACATACCGGTAGCAACATCGGGTGCCTCATCCCTTCTTGCCTCCCATATTTAGGACATCTAAGACGAGTCACCCCTTCATCACCCCTTTACTCTTATTGCATTTATGGGGGCAATTCTTCCTCTTATGTCCCACTCCACCACAATCGAAACAAGTATTGGTGCCCTTCAAACATGGGCCTCCATGAGCTTTACCACATGTTGAACACATAACATCACCTCTATCTTTGAGACTTTGGAACTTACCCTCAACACGGACCCTCATGGCCCTACTACCTCTCCTCTTACCATTTGAGGTCTCGGGAGCACTCACTTGTTGATTGAGTTGAGTTGCCAATTTTATCACCGCTTGGGTCATAACCCATAGAGCATTATGAACCTCCGCATTTGATATATCACCGTCCTGAGTAGCTTGAGACATATCCTGGAATGTAACTCTTAGGGATTACCAATAAGTCCTAGGGAACCTAACTCTATCGCACGATATAGATTATGAAGAAGGGAAACATTTCACAGAATGCCTCATAGCCTCCTATTCATAGTCGTAGTGCGCTTCAAAGCCATGAAAAGGACTCTAATCGATGCGATGTGTTGGATGTGGAGGACTTAAAAACCTAGTGCTCTGATACCAAATTTATCACAACCCAAATAAGGGCCTAGATGTGACACGGCACAAGGAGAACCCGAAGGAACCCCAAGAAAGCCTCTTAACATATCATTACACATCCTTGGTCACGAAAATAGTTAAACACAATAAAAGAGTAGAAATAAGGGAATAGGGACTAATGGAAAACCTTCATTTCATAAAAAGTTCAAGAGAGTCAAAGAGTGAGTCAAGCTCATAATATCCTTACATATTTCTCCAACAACACCTCTAAATATAGAACTTAGCGGGGCCAAGACAAGCAACCTGGCTCACCCTCATAGTAATGACATTAGGTAATCCAAATATACGAGATATTTTCTAAACATAAGCATGAAAGAAGATAGATATTATCCCTGGACTTGAGGACTCACCAAAAGCTAACTTGAACAATCCGTCTAGCCACGAGGAGGAGAATCAATAGGAGCTCCGATTCCAACATAGTAATATCATATAGGCATAGAATATGCGTGAGTACATTTGGATATACTAAGTATGTAGGATGCAATTCAACAATAGATAGACAACATAATCAAAATGCATAATTAGGCAATAGATGAGCATATAGCAATATGACATGCATGGAAGATGCTTAGAGTAAATCATGCTTACATAGAACATAATACATGTGTAAGAAGTGACCATTCTTAGTGAAATCCAAGGTCTACCACCTCCTTGCAGAGGCGCATTAGGTACAAATCCCTTCATGAAGTTGATGGAGTACAAACTCCCCAACAACTATGATGGAGTACAAACCCCCCAACAAGGTTGATGGGTACAAACCCCTAACAAGGTTCATGGTAAAAACCCTCCAACAAGGTTGCATAGGCCTGCCACCTCCCGAGCGAGACGATCGAGGTACAAAACCCTCAACAAGGTTACTCAGGCCTTCAGCCTACCGAGTGAGACTTGGTCATCCCCAACACTATAAAGATAGTATCAAATACATACATTCCTTTCATCATCATATACATACATTCCTTTCATCATCATATAATCATCATATGTAAACCTTGCTTTCATCATCATATATAAACCTTCCTTTCATCATCATAAAATCATTCAACTCATAAGACATGCATTGGACCTTCAATTCCTCAAGAAATCATAACTGGACATTTTATCAAATACTTGGGAGAGGGGGTGTAGTGTTAGTGTAAAACCATGCAATTCAAGAGTGAAACCATGCGAGAAAACTTGAAGTAAAATAGTCCATCAATACTTGTTAATATCATCTTACAAAATATATAGAACCCCTCATCAAATCCCAAGAGAGATCACAGTTCTAAAGCTTAAAACATGCATAATCATAATAGGTAAATCATCTCATGGTATAGAATTAAAAATGAGTAATCATGTATTTTCAACCAAAATTTCATAAAATCCCAATATAGTATATGATCATAATCTCTAATGAACAATACCCATAAGCAACACAACTTGAAAACATATAATTTTATAGTAAGGAAAGATTGGGCTTCATGGGTGAATGGTACCCATGAAACCCACATACCTTAGATCTTGAATTTCTTGAAATTGAGTTGTGAAAGGCTTGAAGTTTGGAAGTGGGTCTTGGAATCCAAAGCATGCTCTTGAGTTTCCTTGATTTTGTATTGAGATTTTGATGGAGGCTCTTGAGAGAATTCGACAGTGTATTCCAATAGGGAGTTATGAATTTGATCTTTTGGAATAGGGTTAGGTATTTAGGAAGTGTTAAGATAGCATTGAAATTCCAAAAACACCAATAAAAATGGCTAAATTTATAGAATGCCATTAATGAGGCAAAATTTGGCAAAAACTCATATGTACCCCTATACATACAAGTTCTACAAAAATGGGCATAACTTCTTTATCCGAACTCTAAATAAGGTAAAACCAAGTGTGTTGGAAAGCTAATTAAAATAACTTTAATTTGGTAGTTCTATCTCTGAGTATCCATTCACTTGAAACTGCTTGGCTTCGATTTCTATTTTTCGTAAGCGGACGCCAACTCTCACTCTCAGACGTGGGCCACCCAGTTCTTTCGGTGCTAAGAGATATGCCCCTTTAAAGTTGACCCTCCTATCGGTACTTGTGAAAAACTTAGTCAACGAAAATTTTTTTTGAACTTGGCTTGATGTAAGTGACCGTTGATGGTCTTAAACGACATAAATAAACCTAACTTAGATTTGAATGAGAGCTTGAAGCTTGAATGAGTTCCTTGATATCTGGAAGTGAGTTTGGGATACTTGAATTGGATGAAATATTTGTGTAAGTGTTTGAGAGAGTATTGGGGAATGTCTTGTATAATATGAAAGTGAAATATAGCTAATTATAGGTATTTTCACGTATGGAAGGCTTAGGCCCAAGATCAAGACAAGCACACCTCTGAGGGTACTCATGACTGCCTACTGTGATAGGCTACATATGGACATCAATTGTATGGTCCTCTTATTTGATGGTCGTCGTATTGGGCCTGAGCAAACTGCTAAGAAGGTTTCTCTCTATTCCTTTTCCTTCACCAAACAATGCTCTTCTTCTTGTTTCTCGGACCGGACATATGTGCATGTTCACATTTTCCTATATTTTATATACTATGGTATCTCATTACTTCTCTTTCCAAATCTTTTTTGACAGCTGGAGATGGAGGATGAAGATGTCATTGATGCTATGCAGCATCAATTTGGTGTTGAATCTGTAGATTAACTTTATATTTTAAAGATAGGGACGTGGTAATATTTAGTTGTACCTTTAATTTCCACTTTTTATTTGTTAATTATGTAATTGAGTAACTTCCTTCCTCTTTATTATTATTATTATTATTATTATTATTATTATTATTATTATTATTATTATTATTTTTTAAGTGTACCCTTCAACTGAGTCAATCTTTTGATTTTACTTCTGAAAATCAAATTTAAACATATCGAGGAATATAATTGTTAAGAGTGTGAAATATAATTTAAGTTTACATCCTGTGAAAAAAATTAATTGACTTAAAAAGTAATAATTAAAGAAATGTCAAATGGCTTTATTATGATATTTTTAAACGACTTAATAAATAATGAAATAGTTTTTAACGTTGATAAGTATACAAATTCTTTTATAACCAGTTGAATAGAAAACTAACAATTCTCTGTCCACTTGTTTGTCCAAGCAAGAGGTCATGAATATTCTCGTCTCCTTTTTTTTTTTTTCCTTGATTTATAATGGTTGAGTCACAAATTGATATAATTTAGACTAGAATTGAAAGAAATTTGAAGGAATTTGGTTAAAATTAAAATAAATTACAAAAACATTGATTATAATTGAAATAAATTTGACAGAAAAGGCCATGACTTAAATAAATAAGGATAAAATTAAATATATTGTCATCTAAGTAATTATAATATATACGCAAATAAAATACAATATTTTAAAAATAATAACTTTTACGTAATTAAAATATGTAATATATAATAACTGTATAAAAATATTTGAACATATTAAAATATTATTTTTAAATTAAAAATTGATAAAATAAAAATAGTAAAAATTATATTTAAAATGTGACACACTAAAAATAATAATAATAATGAGTATATTACTAGTACTTAAGTAAAAAAATAAAGAAACAATAGTAATAAGTAATATTAATAACAAAAAACAACAATATTACTACTATTATTACCTACTAAAATAATAATTACTATAATAAAGTAAGATAATAATAATAATAATAATAAAAATAAAAATAATAAAAGTAATAAAATAATTTTTTAATATATAACACACAAATTTTCAATGTTAAAAATTATTAAAAATACATAATTATTGGATAAAATTAAAAGTAAATAAATTTTTTAAAAAATTA
>JAOTQR010077745.1:0-10520 GCA_025774065.1 Solanum ossicruentum | reverse complement strand
TAGGGGACTCTAGTGGAATGTTGGCGAATATAATTAGGTAGCGCCGGAACCTAGGGGGGGGGGGAGTTATGATTCAACAACAAGGTAAAATAAACATTATACTACAATGAAGGAAAACACTTTAGGGAAAACTTGGGAATTATGTTCCCCATGGCTAGTTGACTCTATTAACCTAGATAACATACCTACAATTAGAGATTCGCATGCAGGACAATAACTTAAGTTCTTCCAACCCTCCTGTGAAGGTGATGGTCGAATTTCACCAAGGAGCTTAGTCTGCAACCATGGCGTGCCAACTAACCTATTGTCCTAGTCAACCTTCCTTTGGTCAGGTTTGGTTGATTAGACGAGATTACATCAATGGAATTCTGTCATCTATTTCTCTTATCCTATTTGTCACTAGCTTAGACGAAATCGTGATAGTAGACAGGATTTTGTGTTCTGCACCACCAAACAACAATCATAATAAAGAAAAATAGATAATACATGCAAAACCTCAATCATAGAAATGCATTAACCTAGGTTATTTCAAGCAAACATGGTTCCCATAAGCCCAAGTTATGGGTGCTTAGCTACTTATGGATAAGGAAAAACCAACGAAAATGCAAATAAAAGGCATTATTGAAAATTTCACCCAAAGCAAAGAAGATTGAAGACACCACCTATTGTAAAACAAAAGCTTGATAGATTGACAATAGGAACAAAGCAAGATTTGCAATACCCAAAATTGGGTTTTCAAAGAGAAAATGCAAGATAAACTAAAACCCTATAAGTTGTCTTGAGAGTATCTTCAAAGATGATGAATTTTGAATCTCCTAATTAAACCCTAACTTGAACTATTTATAGTGTTTACAGAATAACCCTAAAAGCTATACAGAAAAGATAGCTGGCAACTGGTACATCTCATAGTTACGACTCGTAGGGTAACCTACGAGTCGTAATTGGGGTCTCGTATCATGTATTTGGAATCTTGGACTCAACTGGTATGACCCACTAGTACAAGTCACAGCTTGGCTATGAATCGTATGCTCTCCTCATAATCTAGACCATTAGTTGTTGATCTAAAGTTTGGTCTCTCTGATTCTTGCTACGAGTACACCTATACGAGTCGTAATGAGACCTATAACTCGTAATGTGGCTTCATAGGGTTGAAATCCACTTAGAAAATTTTGATTTTTTGTCTCTGTTTCTTGCTACGATAGTACCCTACGACTCGTAGCTTGGGATATGACTCATAGGTGAACTCGTATGTCCTATGCTTCAGCAAAATCTATAATTTTTCTCCAAATCGTGCAAACCTAACTTTTTTGCAAAGAACAATAGAAAAACACATAAAAATCATAAAAGCTTGCATTAAGAACTCAAAAAATCCATTGATTTAGGCTTCAAATATGTTGTATTTTGACCGTATATCAACACCCTTAACTCAAAATTATTGCATGTCCTCAAGCGATTACTCAATCTATGGATACAATGAGAAATAAATAGCAGCTATACCAATGGCATATACATCTTTCACTCTAATCCCGATACCCAACTATCATTTTCAAAACCCAGGTTGTAAAGCAACTAAGCACATCAAAAACATGATGATGAATCTGGAAATCCAACTATGATAAGCTAAGGATCATCAACCATCCATAATCACTCCTATAGCCATATGCTAATCAAATGGTGGAAATGCCCTCACAGAAAAAAAGTCCATCTCAATCACTCAAGAAGATTTTAGAATTCAGGGACTAAGGAAGCATTCTCACTCTCACAATTGAAATTCATGCACAATGACTAACACCATAGGCTTGCCTATATACTCATCTTCTAGGTTGGTGACAAAGTGGATTTGGATCATTTTAGGACTTAAGGTCTTGTAACATAGGTTTAGGGGGCTTTGGTGTGGCATTTAAGGCAAGTAATGACTAAAAGCTATCCTTGAACCATGTTTACCAACACTTTTTGCTTTCATAATCCAACCGTTTTCATTAAATCAACCTTTATTCTCCTGTTTCAAACTTTTCTCGAGTGCTTTCTTTCTATTTTCAGTTGTGCTTTATTTCTGAAATCAATTCTTGCTACTTTTTCTCAACTCAAGGAACTTTTCTTTTCTTTTGCTTCACTCGGTTCATGATTTTTCATTTCTTTCTTTATTTCCCAACTAACCACCTCATTGTTATTACTTTACCACAATAAGGGTCACCCTCAACTTAGGCTTTTAGCCTGAGATGAAGTACACAATGTCTAGTTCCCAAATCAGGGCCACAATTTGTAGCCATCCTCAACTTAGGATTTTAGCCTTAATTAAGGTTCACATGTTCAAGGATAGACCAGGGCCAATATTAAGGTATTTCATCAAACAAGGTTAAGCTAGTAAGTTAGCAAGAAAGAATGACTACATGGCAGGCTCAAAAATTTGGAATAAGGTATTCACTAACTCAATTGGTAGGTCATTTGGGCTAAAAGTGGGTTCACTTAAAGAACAATAGCCTAAGATCCTTTCCAAATCAACCACATAACTAAACCAAGCTGAGAATACTGAGGTAAGATTTGAGTCCATACAAGATGCATTAATGCGGTAAAATAAGCTCAGAACACACATGACATTGCACCGACAATCAATTATAGACTCACAGGTCGTGCTTCGCCTCAACTTACATTGACATTATCAGAACAAACATCACCTGATCATCAAAATGCATGAATGCATTAATAACCACAACCTCAAAAATTTTGAAGGTACTCATTTTTTCAGATCATTCAAAAAGCATTTAAAGACTATGTATATGCCAACTGATAACACTAATATGAATTTACACACTATCAACGTTACCTAGACATATGGATTCAATAGAAAATTCAACAGCCATAAGGAAAATGAATCATGACTAGAAAACTTTGAGATCAAAAATAGGGGAAGATATAGGCTCGAGGCTACTCAAACTTTACCTTAATCCATAACTTCCCACACCCTACCAAAATAGAATACTTTGTCCTCAAAGTGAAGACACATAGAAGAGGTACAAGGGGCATACCTTGGGTTGCCTTCCAAGAAGCGCCTGATTTATTGTTGCGGCACGACAAGAAGCTTTTGTGTTCATGCCTCTTTAAGGTCCCAGTCTTTCACTATCTTGATTTCTTCCATGTCACTCATGAACAATTTGACCCTTTGGTCGTTGACCTTGAATATTTTACCATCTGTTTTCTAACTCGATGGCTCCATAACTAAAAATGTGTACCACCTTATAAGGTCCCATCCACTTGGATATGAGTTTCCCTGGAAACCACTTCAACCTAGCGTTATAAAGCAACACATGTCACTTGGAGAAAATTGGTGGATCTCAATTCTATGATCATGCGAACTTTCATCCTTTGCTTTTACAATGTAGAGCTGTCATATGCTCATAGCCTAAACTCATGGAGTTCATTTACTTGAATCAATCTAGATGTTGCTACTTCATTCCAACTAGATTCAGCTTTTTTAGTGCTCATAGTGCCTTGTGCTCCAGTTCAACTGGCAGGTGACAAGATTTCCCAAACACCAATTGATAAGGGGACATACCGATTGGGGTTTTGAAAGATGTGTGGTAGTCCCATAAAGCATCATCCAACATTCTTGACCAGTCGGTGCAATTTACATTCATAGTTCTGGATAGGATTTGCTTGATTTCCCTATTAGATACTTCCACTTGCCCATTTGTTTGGGAATGGTACGGGGTTGCAACTCAGTGCTTCATGCCATATCTTTCAAGGAGGGCTTTGAATAGTCGGTTGCAAAAATGAGAACCTTTATCACTGATAATTTCCCAAGGTGTTCCGAACCTGGAGAAGATGTTTCTTCTGAGAAACCTAGTAACACTCTTACATTCATTGTTCAGTAGAGCTACGACCACTACCCATTGAGAGACATAATCAACTATAACTAGAATGTACTTATTACCATGAGAGCTGATAAAGGGTCCCATAAAGTCAATGCCCCTAATATCGAATAGTTCTATCACCAAAATAGGATTTAGAGGAAATTCGTTCCTTCATGAGACCTCGCCCTCTCTTTGATATCTATCACAGAATTTGACATAATCATGGGCATCTTGATATATAGACAACCAATAGTAGCCACACTGTAACACCTTGTAAGCACTTCAATCTCCACTGTGATGACCACCCACCAACGAAGAGTGGCATGCTTCAAGAATACTCATCATTTCCATTTCTGGCACACATCTATGGATGATCCCATCCACACAAATGTGAAATTAATATGGCTCATACCAAAAGGACTTCTTCACATCTTGCATGAACTTGCAATTCTGATGGATGTTAAGATCAATAAGCACTATATCACTCACTAAGTAGTTGGCATAGTCAGCAAACCAGGGTATAAGGTCATGTGAGGCCGCCGAAACTCTCTCATCAGGAAATGAATTATTGATGTCAAGTCCATCATCAAACTTTACCAAAGCTTCATCTTCCAATCTAGAAAGAAGATCAGCAACTTGATTTTCTGGCCCCATTCTATTAATAACATCAAAATTGAATTCTTACAAGAGGAGTACTTGTCACACCCTAAGTCTCGTTAGGGCGAACCGGCACCCGTTGCCGATAAGGCTAGGTGGAACCAACCTATATATATGTACTTTTTATACATTTTATAACAGATTTCTATAACTTAACATGCCATTACGCAAGTAAACAATGATACAACCAAAAAGGAACGCATGTGACTAGGCCGTTAGGGCGACGGTGTCTAAAGTATGAGGCATGACCATACTTTAATTTACATAGTCTACAAAGCCTCTAGTTAAGAGAAAGTATCGAATAAGGGTCGGTACAGGCCCCACCTCAATTAACTGTACATTACAAACATATAAGCTTTAGACACACACAAAGCTCTGGAAGAACCTGGAGCTAGTAACAGCAGTTGGTTGTCCTGGACTCTACTGGGGAGATCTACTAGCACCTGTACTTGCAGCATGAAATGCAAGTCCCCCTTAAGGGACATTAGTACGAGATAATGTACTGAGTATGTAAGGCAGCAAATACTGTATATGAAATATAACTCAAATGAAACTATGCACTAGTATAGGATAAGAGACCACCTTTAGTTATATTTTGGAATCACATGCTTTATGTTCTTTATATTACTTTACCTTTACTATATAATCTGTGCACATCATGTAATATAAATGAACAACTGTTCAGTGGTAAACTGTATCAAGATCGTCCCTGGCTAGGTCCTTCCTTAACCCTTCAGGCTACCACCCATGATAGGATCGTCCCTAGCTAGGTGATGCTTCCACCCCTCGGGCTACCACCCATCAAAAACTATATACTTTACTTTATCTTTCAATTACCTTTGAGATGATTCTTTTGGTGGTCACAATATTGGAGCTATAGGGGTCTATATACAACATGTGATATGAAAATAATCATACAAGACAATATGGCAATGAAAAGAGTATGTTACATAAATAATGAAATGCGTATGAAATGAAAGAAAAACTCATGAACTTTGTTTTGCAACAAGAACTCATGTACTTGGTGTCCATGTATATATGTAGATTTGAAGGTAACTATATATAGGAGTATATGAATATGTGAAAGAGTGGATAAATGGCTATTTGTCATGTTGGGGTAGATAAATGCCTTTACTTACCGAGGGATCTATGTTTTATGACAAATGATACGAAATCAAGCAGCCCTACATACCTCATTGTATGACCTCGCTACTACCTTGGAGTGGATGCTTTTCCCTCAAATACTTATCTAGAGTATATTAGGCAATAATACTAGTATTAGCAGTAAAGAAGCACTTCTTGACAACCCAATATCATAAAAACGATCACCCAGACAACATGCTTTTCAATTAGGGATGCAATGGCATTTCTTCAACCTTTTCCCTTATAAATGTATTTTGTAACAACCATTCTTATATACATATCATGTATATCTTATTTTAGACCTTCAATAGTCCTACAACACCCAGAAAGCACAACACATAACAATTCTTCACAACATACAAACAAGCGGCATAACGTTATATTCTTTCACCCCATTTCGACGTCGACAATCCCGAAACTGTTTTAACTTTATCTAAATTGTTTCTAGCATTTTTGACACATAATACTAGTAATAATAAAGTCAAAAAATAGTCCCAAAATAGGGAAAGGTCATCGAGTAACATATTACAATTCTATAAAACCTACAAATGGACAGCATAACGTTACCCCCTTCCCTTCGCTATATTTCGATGTTGATGATTCCAAACATTTTCCAACTCTAACCAAACTATTCGAAAAACATTTACACATACAAGCAGTGCTAAGATAGTAATAGAATATCACCCAAGTAGTAATGAAGGATGTGAGCTAATAGCTTTCCATCAAACAGCCCACAAATTCCAATCAACATTACACATAAGATAGCACAATAAAACTAGTTTGATAAATGAAACCAAAATAATGGCAACAACCTTAGGGTAGTATTTGTAACTCAAAACATGTTAAGAACATCAAATTCTCTTCATAATATAGCCCACAAACTATAGACAAGTCACTAAAACAAAAGGCAAGTGTGCAGCAACTTTCTAAACACAATCCATCCAGATTTTCCAGCACAAACATACTAGCATATACTTCATGTTTTTCATGAAGAAATCATACTAAATACCCAACTATAATTACTTACCTTAGTTCATCAAGATCCAGGTATTCCTTTAAGATCCTAGAAGTTCCCTTGTGGCTACTTTGATTATTTAAGAAATTGTAGAGAGAAAATTGGGAAAGCTAAAAATTTTCTAAGTGTAAGAGTGAATGGGATTTTGCTACTTGTAACCCCTCTTTAAAGGCCTCATTTGGACGAATTTCCTTGGGCATCTAAACCATGTAAGACCACAAATTATTGAGCTGGTGAGGTAGCAACTTGGGCCTCTTATTTGGTCATAAATGGGTGTCAAATTTAATGGGCTTTGGCTGCCGATTTCCAGCCTTCCTCTTAATCCATTTTTGGTCCAAATAGCCAAGTGGTTTGTGTTATACTTGGGCCCTTCTTATATTCTTCTTGGACTGAAAATAAGTTTCATTTATGATGCTAATACATGGGCTAAAATTACACCCTTAAAATGGATTTTATTCATCATCAAACTTGGGCAAATTCGATGTGGAACCTCGTCTCTGTTTAGCTTGCAAAATTAAGCTAAGCAAGTAAGTGACTCGCCTAATAAATTATTAAGTCATACAAGAACTTCAATTATTTTACTTTGTTTAGGGCTATGACCTCATCAATTTAACACAAAACATGAATACACTCAACCCTCTTAAGCGTTAGACACACATATCGCCCATAAAAAGAGATTTAAGAGCTTTTGAAAAATTGGCACTAGTTTGACCAAACCATATCATGATTCATTCACATAGCATTAATACATATAAAATGTGGGGTGTTAGTAATATTCGTCGTTGAATATTAGCACAATTGGGTAGCTTAACCATGTCTACACCTTTATTTAAATAAACCTTTCACAACAAACTAAGTATTTAATCACACGTACCTATTAGTGTTCCAATTCTGCATGTTGGGCATCCTCTTTTTCTTCAAATAAGTGAGGGTATTTTGACTTCATCGCGTCCTCGACCTCCCAGGTTATCTCTTCTTCTTGCTGATTTCTCCAAAGTACCTTCACTGAAGCTATTTCTTTATTCAGCTTCCTAACTTGACAATCCAGAATAGCAATAGGTACCTCTTCATAAGTGAGATCTTCTATAACATGCACGTCCTCAATAGGAGTGATAAGGGATGGGTCACCTATGCATTTTTGAAACATTCATATATGGAAAAACTAGATGAACCATTGAAAGCTCTTGGGGTAGCTCTAACTCATATGCAACCTGCCCGATCTTCTTAATAATTTTATACGACCCTATGTAACGTGGGCTCAGTTTTACTTTCATATCAAACCTCATAACCCCTTTCATTGGAGACACTTTTAAAAATACTCAATCTCCTACTAAAAGTTCCAGCCCTCTCCTCCTAGCATTCGCATAAAATTTGTCACGACTTGGGGCCGTTTATAGCCACTGTTGTATTACCTTAACTTTTTTCACGGCTTGTTGCACTAGATATGGCCCAAGAAAGGTGGTTTGTCCCATTTCAAACCATCCAATTGGTGATCTACACTTCCTCCCATACAAAGTTTCCTAAGGTGCCATCTTGATACTTGAATGGTAACTATTATTATAGGCAAATTCAATAAGGGGCAAATGGTCCACCTAGCTACCTTTAAAGTCCAATGCACAAGCTCGCAACATATATTCAAGTGTCTGAATGGTACACTCTGCTTGACTGTCAGTTTGAGGGTGGAATGTTGTACTCAAATTTACTTATGTCCCTAAGCTCCTTTGGAAGGACTTCCAAAACTTTGCGGTGAATTGAGCTCCTTGGTCAGACATACTGGAGACTAGGACTCCATGTAGCCTGACTATCTCTTTGAGGTGTATCTTAGCATACTCTTCCGCTATATAATCACTCTTGACAAGTAAGAAGTGTGCTGACTTTGTGAGTCTATCAACTATCACCCATATAGAGTCAAACTTCTGAAATGAGCGAGGCAAACCATAAATAAAATCCATGTTGATCATATCCCACTTGCATGTTGGAAGCTCTATGCATTGCATATAACCTCCTGGCTTTTGGTGGTCTATCTTCACTTCTTGACAATTTGGACATTGAGCCACAAATTTTGCAACGTCCTTTTTCATGCCTTCCCACAAAAATATTCCCTTCAGGTCATGGTACATCTTAGTCGATCCTGGATGGATGGAATATCGGGAATGGTGGGCTTCTTCCATTATCCACTTTCTTAACCCATCAATATCAAGTACACATAATCTATTTTGGCAGTAAAGTACTCCATTTTATGTAAGGTCAAAGTCTTTTATTGCACCCTGACTCACCTTTTCCTTAAGGTGACATAGAACAGGATCCTCGAACTATTTTTCTTTCACCTCCATTACTAATGAAGACGTCGCTGCAGTATGTACAATAGCCCCTTCCTTTGGAGTTTCAAGAAGGCAACCCCTAAATTGGCCAGTTGATGTAGATCCTTCGTCACCTCTTGACTAACCATGGCCTGATCACCAGCATTCATAACTGCCTTATAACTCAGAGTATCAGCTACCACATTTGCCTTCCCCGGATGGTATCGTATATCAATAGTGTAATCCTTTATTAGTTCTAGCCATCTCCACTATCTCAAATTTAGATCTTTCTGCTTAAAAGGCATTCCAAGCTCTTATAATTAGTATATAGTCAACGTAAACCCCATATGAATAGTGGTGCCATATTTTGAAAGCAAACACAACCACAGCTAGCTCAAGATCATGAGTTTGGTAATTCTTCTCATGTGGTCATAGCTATCTTGATGCATAAGCAATTACCCTACCATGTTGTGTCATCACACACCCTAAGCCAACTCTTGAAGTATCATAATACACCGCATACCCCTCAATGCCTTCTAGAAGTACTAGCACAGGTGCAGAAGTTAGCTTATTTTTCAATTCCTAGAAGCTCCTTTCACATGCATCATTCCATTAGAACTTGGTTTCCTTGTGTGTCAACTTTGTTAGAGGTGCATAAATGGAAGAAAAACCTTTAACAAACCTTCTGTAATAACTTGCGAAACCTAGGAAGCTCCAAAATTTCGTGGGTGTCGTTGGCCTTGGCCAATCTTTCATAGCATCTACCTTTAGTGAATCAACTCTTATTCCCTCCTCAGACACAATATGACCCGAGAATGCAACTGAGTTTAGCCAAAGAAGACTTGGCATACAACTGTCGATCACGAAGAACCTTTAACACTTGTCATAAGTGATTTGCATGGTACTTTTCTGACCTTGAGCATACCAAAATGTCATCTATAAACACTATCACAAACACATCCAAGAATGGCTTAAATACCTTGTTCATCAGATCCATAAAAACTGTTGGTGCATTCGTTAGCCCAAATGACATAACAAGAAATTCAAAGTGACCGTACCATGTTCTGAAAGTAGTCTTAGGTATATCTTCCTCCTTTACCCTCACTTCGTGATACCCTAATCTCAAATCAATTTTTGAAAAGCATTTGGAACCCTGTACTTGATCAAATAAATCATTAATCCCAGGGAGAGGATATTTATTCTTAATTGTCACCCTATTCAATTGTTGATAGTCGATACACATTCTCAAGCTGCCATCCTTTTTGCATACAAATAACACTGGTGCAACCCAGGTAGACACACTAGGTCTTATAAAACCCTTCTCCAATAAGTCTTTCAATTGCTCTTTTAATTCATGCAACTCTACCGAGGCTATTCTATATGGAGGGATAGAAATAGTTTGAGTGCCTGAAAGTAAGTCAATACCAAAATTTATTTCTCGTTCAGGAGGTAAGCATGGAAGTTCATTAGGGAACACATCAACAAATTCATTCACTACTAGGACTGATTGAAGAGTTGGTGATTCTGCCTCCATATCCCTTACTCTAACTAAAT
>JAOTQR010077744.1:0-11900 GCA_025774065.1 Solanum ossicruentum | reverse complement strand
TTACATTTAAGTCCCATGAGAAGTGTTTGTTCTCTTTATGATTGTTTAAGGTTTGGAATAGTGGTATAGGTAGTTATGGTATGATTATATTCCTCAATATGGTTAATCTAAGTCATTTATTAGTCTTACTAGTCAAGGTCACTAGGAATTATTAGTCCAGTAATACCACGAGCAGGTGGCAAGGTCGTGGCATTCTAATAAGAGCCCAATGCCTTAGGTCGAACCAGGAAAATTGAGGAAGTGGTAACACTGCTCCGCGACAGGTCCGCGTCACGGAGCCAATGGGAATACCCACTGTCGGCGAAAATCATTTTTTACTACGGGTCTTCTAAAATCGGGGTTATACCCATTTCCCACTCAATTTTCCCTTGATCAAGAATATGAAGTCGGATTATCGATATCATGTACGTATTTTGAGATATATAGAAATTATGAATATGGACATTTCCGAAGTACATTTTGGGGGCATTTCACACGCTATCAGATTTCCATTCTGAGCACGTCTAGCTTGGTTTTTATAGAAAAATAATTTTTAGCTTCCGGTTGAACTCATTATGCAACTTTAACTCAAATTCATACTGGGACCCTCCACCCGGGGACCAACCAACCTCCTAACCTTAATCGACTGTTCTGGAACGGGTGAAACCATCAGAATCTCGTTTTGAAGCAGTTTGCTAGGACTTTATTAGAAATCTCATTTTTACAATTATAACTTCTTGTTAACTCACAAACTCACATAATACAACCAATTCAACTGATAACCATCCCAACAATTTCGACAGGTAACAAAGGTCCGAGGTTACTATGCATAAGCTCAAATGAGCAACATAATCACATAAATATAGAAATAACCCGGAGGGTCATTACAGATCGGAGATAATTTTTTATGGTCAACAACTACAATATTAGGTTTCAATAAAGCTGAGTATGCTTTTTCTTTTCCCTTAACACTACTATTACTAAGCACTAAAACACACTAGGCAAACTGTTAGGTTGTGAATTGGCTACAATTGGTAAAGTAGGGAAGGGTTCAAACATAAGAGAAAAGGTCTGACCAGCCACCGTAAGTGACCGATCAATGGTCGAATCAGTGAATGAAGATTACTAATCAAATTAGGGTTTTAAGAGAGAGAAGAGAGAAAAATAAAATCCCAATTAAAGGAAGTTAAAGATTTGAAAAAAAAAAATATTAAGTGTCTTTTATGGAATTAGATTAAATCCAAGCTCAAGACGTATTAGATTTTGGTATTTAGCTCAAAGAGACGTTATTATTGAAATATGAGGTGATTTGTCAAGAATTGAAAAAGTTGGAAATTTGAAGTTGCTAGTGTTTTATGTGTTATTGGTGTTTCCGAGCAAAAAAGCTCTATCCGATACAAAACTCTAATTTAAAAAATATTTTTATAAATTTATTTGAATAATTTTGCAAAATCAAAATTAAAAAATAATAATAATATAAAGAAGTTTTTTTTTTCAAATCGTCGCACAATATAATAATATAAATGAGGCAAATGGCATAGAAGTCTTTTCGCAAGGAGACGAGTTAGGCATATGTGTCTGGAGGAGAGGTGTTTGGAGCATGTAGCGTCTCTATCGCTATAAATTCACTCAGTACCGTTCCTCTCTTACCATTCCATATTGCTAAGAGAAGCTACTTTCTGAGGTGCATAGGTCAAAATTGGCGGACAGAAGCGGTGCTGATTCCCATACTGATACAGCACGGCCGATTCGGAAAGTGCTTCTCATTTCTGCTGGTGCTAGTCACTCAGTTGCTCTTCTCTGAAAAAGTTGTAGAAATTTGTTAAATTAAATGACCAAATATATTTCGACAATACTTAAACTTAGAGTGGTGGTACTTTCATTATTTGCTTATATCTTGACAAAAAAATATCTTTATAAAGTTCACTAATAATTAGGGGGTACAGTTGGACTAACAAAATAAAAGGAAAAGTGCTAAATTTTTAATTTGAAAAAGTTGTACTTGTTGAAGATTTTTTTTCCTCAAAAAACTATATTACATAATGGAATAAATTAGAAAAAGGGCAGTTATGCACGAAGCATCTCTTGTTCAGTTAAGGTCTTGGAAGGGCCATATTCCAAGGGTGTGTGTGATGATTATAACCTACCCTAATGCATGCATTAGTGATTGATTTCATGACTCAAACCTGTGACCTATAGATTACAAATGGACATTTTTATCGTTGTTTCAAGGCTTCTTTTACTGGAATGCCATAGATTGAATATCTAATTTTTTATTTTAAAAAAAGTGCAAATCTAGAGAGGGAATCCCCTATATACAAAATACTACTTTTTGCAGATTTTTTTTCCAGTAATCACTTTCCATATAATCTTATAGGATATACATTTTATTGGTCCACGATGTAATAAGACATACATAATGGTACAAGGGTATGCTATTTATCACAAAAAGAAGCCTTTAAAATGTTTTATATAGGGTTGTTGCAACATCCAACCACTCTCTAATAAGGTTTGGGAGCGTAAGCTTTCGATCTTGTGAAAGATCTACCTGATGGCAAAGATCCTTTTTTGCTGATTTATAGGTACAAGAAATATGCATATTATGTCCTTAAGTCAATTCATTATAGTTCAATAAGTAGCTTGCATGTTTTTAGGCAATATTTACTAGTTATGTGGACTCCCTCGTTTTTAGGCAATGTAATGTACCGATATTATATAAATGATGTATAATTATGTATCAATATTTTATAAATAAGTATGTAATGTATTAATATTTATTTGACTATCATGCATTCCCATCCAAAGCTCAAAAAAAATTCACAAAAGAAGTGAAACAATTAAAAAAGAAAAAAAAGCTTTTTAAATAGAGCAAATAAGAAAATTTTAAAACATTGACATTTAAAAAATTATAATTTAATATTGTACAACTAAAAAAATAAATAAATATTTTTTTTAAAAAAAAAAAGACCAAATAGCTAAACAAATAGAGTCAAACTGTGAGCTAAAAGAAATTATCTAAAAAAAAAAGGCAAAGCCAGAAAAAAACAAAAGAAAGAAGAAAAAAGAAAAAGAAGAAGATTGAATGAAAGGCTGAATGACCAATAAACAACAAGGCCAAATGCCCAAAATTGTAACCAAATAGTCAATAACCATCCGGATGGCTACTTTTAATAATTAAAAAAAAATGAGCTATTTTTTTGTGTAAATAATTTTTTTACGTGGCTTGTGGATAATTATCCCTACAATAAATACTCATTTCCTTGTAGCTTTACTCTATGTTAAGATGGTGGTTTGTCATAGTTTTATAATGTATGATACTGTATGGATAGATTGTATAAGTTGTTATTGTTATATTTTTATTTGATTGTATAGTACTATATCGTAATTTATAAATTTACAAAAATTTCTTTAATTATCATAAATATTAAATTTATCAATTTTTTAAAAATAAATACATAGAATCAAGTAGGAAAGATACTAGTTATATGTCTCCAATCCATCCATACAAACAACACAAGAAAATTAAAAACTAAAAACTTAAAATAAGAAAATGAACCCCAAAAAATAGACTAAAATGTGAAAAAAGGGAAGGTGGAAAAGAAGTTTCAAAAGTTAATGTGGAGAAAAATAAGTAATACAAAAGCAGTATATATATTAGGGTAAATTTTAATAAATAATAAAACATAAATTAGAATTATTTAAATTTAAGTAAAGATATAATTGAAAATAAAAATAAGAGAACCATGGAATCCATTAAATTGGTGGTTTCAAAAAATGAGGAGTTTCATGGTTACAAAACCATGAGAGCAAACCATATCATATCATATATTAATGAAACAATTAAAATAAACATGATTCTCTTACTAATCTATACCATACCGCAAAAAACTACCACTCATATTTTAAATTTATTTCATTTTTAATTCGTTTGTTTTTTATTTCTCTACTTTTCTTTTTATGTTTTTTTTGTTCATTTAAAATTATTTTATTCGTTCTCTCTTTTTACATCATAATTTGTTTTATACTCAATATGTATTAATATATTTTCCTTTCATTTTTGGAAACTAAGTTTGTACCCCTTTAAAACAAACTATTTACATTCATATCCCCCTTTACATTTTATATCTCCATACTATTAAAATTTGTCCCCCCTAATATTAAAATTCACATGTTGATGCCAGTACCTGCTTGTATGATATACCAATAGGGGTCAAATTTTAATATTAAGGAGTATAAAATATAAAAGAGTATATACATATATATAATTTTCTTTAAAGAGATAAAAACTTAGTTTTCCCTGGATAAAAGCGAGAGTTAAGAATTTTGTGCTTTAGGCCTAACTCTGCCATAGATATAGAGGGGGGCTGCTGGTTATGGGCTTCAAGCTCAATTTTAGCCACATAGCCCTGCACCGTATATACACTGTATATCCATGTATATACTTCAATATCCACCTGCCTTACACCTGTAGTCCCTACAAGTCTAACATTTAAGCGCTCCTACGCTACTTCTGTTGACAATTTTGCCTCCGTATCATTTTTTCGTATATCATATGTATACTAATGTGTAAAATCTTTTTTTTTTTTTTTTTTGCTTCAGAAACCTGTAAATAGCTTCCTAGAACTTGAATACTTGTTCCCCTTTTACCAAACAAGATGAGGTTGACTTGATGAAGAGACGTTGGATCATCATCCAATGGAAATGCAAGGTAGAGTCCAACGAACTCGCGTAAGAGGCTTGTTATATGCAAAATGAGTAAAGAAATTAGCATGGCTTCAATGAAACATTATAATAAGTATGACTCTATTAACATATACACATATGAATTGCCACCCAGTGAAAACAAATTAATTTTTTTGAACATCTTTCAAAACAAGATATTTCCATATATCAAACGTGACAGACATATCATTACTAACAATCCACATACTTGAGAGACATGCATGACAACATAACGACTAGTTTTTAACAAGAAAGGAATCGTTGATTATTCAAATTCTTAGCTTATCATTTAGTTCATCCAAGGTAAAACAAAGACCCAAAACTTAAAATAACTAAGGCACCAATAGAAAAAAAGTTAAATCCATGAGGAAGACAAATTTTTGAAGCCTCCTGCCTAACATATTCAAATGAATCCAAAACCACTCATATTAATATTCTACTCTCCAACATATGAGTTACGACATGCTTTCTCAATGACTTCAAATATACAAATTAGTAAGCAACCCATAGCCATCCAATAATAAAATTACACACGTATTTATTATGACTAATTCAAATCAAACTTGCGTATGATTTCTTATGGTTCTATTGAGTTGGGTCCAGATTTGTCCTTTAAAGAGGAACCTATAGCTATATTAAACAGGTAGGTTAGGAGATTGAGATTCAAAGATATACCTTCTATGAAGGTGCAGTGGCGATACCGTTTTGTTGATAAGGCTACTTGGAAGTTGAAATCTGATATGCGAGCCAGATATCCCAGCATTTTTGAGGCTTCAGGTACTCCTCTTTTCCTTATGTTCGAGGACGAAAATTCTTTTTAGTGATTGAGGATGTAATGACCTGGTTGGTCATTTTTTGTATTATCTGTGAAATTTATTATTTTACCCTTTTGTAAGTTGTTTTGAGTTTGATTTGAACTATTTGAATGGTTGGAACTGAAATCCTAAATTTTAAAAGTTGAAATTATGAAATTTGGCATTTTTGAGGGTTAAGTTAGTAAAAAAGTAGATTTTTGTATCATTTTGAGTTTAGGAGGTCGGATTAAAGATCCGTCAATTCCATTAACTCAAAAATGTCGAAGTTGAACTACAGGAAGTTGCGAAATTAAATTTGGAGTTAAAATGAGGTTTTTGGGCCAAAGTTGTGATTTTAGTCATTTTTGAAATCAAAGTTTGATTTTTGTCAACATTGGAGTTCAGGAGTAAGGATCGAAATTCTGACAGTTCCACTAGTTCTGGATGATGAAACTAACGCCAAAGATGGTGTCGGAATAATTTTTGGGGTTGTCGAGGGCTATTTTAGTATTTTTGATGCTTTAAACTGGTTTTATTGATTTGAATCGGTAAATGTGGCAAGAAGGCTTTAAAACTGATTTCTGATGATTCTGTTGAGTCCAGATCTCTATTTCTAGTAAGGATACATATAAATTTTGTTAAATTCTGAGTTCAGATGAGTTTCGGGGGCCCTTTCCGAGTAGGAAAAATGGACTTGGTTGTTGTTGGTTGCTGATATCTGGTGTAGGCAGCCTTCTTCTCTGCCTTCGCGGAGGTATGGGTTTGTTGAGCTTCATATTCACAGACTAGGTCACCCGTTCATGGAGTTCAGGCCTATTGGTCTCCACAATCACGAGATGGGCTCCACGATCGCGGAGTAATTTTTATACCTAGATAGTTTTAAACCCGTGAAACATCATTTTTAATCTATGTTCGAACTTCTATGCTTTTTGGGGCGATTTTGAAAAAAGTTTTTTGAGGATTCTTGTTAGATAAACGTTTCTAACATTAAACTAATCATTTTCTATGAGTTTTATCTTTGATTTCAGGAAATTAAACACCCAAAAATTGAAAATTTTTAGACTATGTTTTTCAAACTTTAACTATTGATTTCTCATTCAATTTAAGATTGATTTTAATGGAATTTTCACCCATGGAATCTATTTTTCCAGTAAAACTTGATTCTGAAATCAATTTTCAGATTTAAGACTTTGAATTTTAGCCCTAATTTTGACTATTTTACCCCTAAGCCTAAATTATGTCAACATGGGTATCAAAATGCTTCTCTTGATAAGTAGTAACTATTGTTGATAGTGGTTGATCGAAATGGAGGCTCAATTTGAGGATTTGAATTGATTGAAAACTTGCTCGAGTGCAATTTTGACATCGAGCTAGGTGCAACTAACCTTTTTTGGACTGGATTCTAGTTATTGATCTTGTCATGTAATAATTATAGGATTTAGATTGGTAGTCGTGTACTTGAGTTGTTGTGTTGAAATGATGATGGAAAGTGATTCCGATCGAGCCGAATTGTGGTATAATCTTGATCCTATTGATGAACTGACATGAATTATGATGAAATGATGAGGACTTGAGATAGAATGTGACTAAATGAGACTTTTGAGACCAATTGGTGCGAGTAAGGTCCGAATTATTGATATACTTATATCGTCGGGACAAGATATGTCCGATATCATTTTTATATTTGTATATTTGGGACGAGTTAGATCCTGTATAATGGTCATACTTGCATAACTAGGACGAGTTACGTCCAGTAATATTGATATTCTTGAATACTTGGGACAATTCAGGTCCGATATTATTGATATTCTTTATTATTGATATAATTATGATGATCTGCATTTTAGAAAAATATTTCGTAATTGATTAAATATGATGATGGTTTGGGCATTAGCTATGATACTTGATATTATTCCTTGTGTGCATATGACCATTATGAGTTTCATGCCATAGTATTCCGGTTATAATACTATTTTACATGTTTACATTTGGATTGCATTGTTGATTTATATCTATTGTGTGTGGCTTGTAACATCCTTTGACCTCGGGTACGAAGCAAGGACATTATAATTCACATTGTTTCCACCCCCTTGACCTAGGCAGGAGACAAGGGTGAGATTCATACTTCATATATCTTGACCACGAGCAGGTGGCAAGGATTTAACATCATATTATTCCTTGACCACTAGCAGATGGCAAGGTTGTGGCATTCTGATATAACTTGACCACAGGCAGGTGGAAGGTTGTGGTATTCTGATATTACTTGACCATGAGCAGGTGGCAAGGCTGTAACACCCTTGATATTTGACATGATGAGTTGTTGCATTATATTTCTTGTTGTGGTTATATGGCATCACGGATTCTTGAGGACATTTTAGCTCATTATCATTGTATATATATATATATATATATATATATATATTATCATCTTGTGCTAACCTTTTTGGATGTAGGGATAGGGTTCTTCCTTATTACATGCTTGATTCGATTTTCTTATCCAGTCGGTTGAACCTACTAGGTACATTTCAGTGTACTTATTCCTACTTTATTTCCTCCATGTAGATCGTGCACATGGTTCAGGATAGGGTAGTTGATCATTCTATCCTAGTGTTATTGTTATCTTTCAAATCTCAACGGTGAGGCTCAGATTTCGAGTCTCCTTTAATCTTCAGAACCTTTTTTTATTTCTTTTCTCTCAACCATGTATAAGATATTTTGAAGTAGTATTGTATTTTTTTCGAGACAGTTATATTTACCTTTCAGTACTATTTTAGATGCTCTTATACTCATGACTCCAGATTTTGGGAAATTTATTATGTTATGTTAAGATGGTTTTCGCTTTATTTCCTTTTCAAAATTTAGATGTTGAAAATTCATGGCTCCAGTTTAGATGCTTTAAAATTTTCTTTATTTTTAAATATTTAAAGTTGTTAATAGTTGAAGTAGGTGAAAATGAATTATTAAGGACAATATTGTAAAATCAAGCAACTGAAGCAGATACGTCAGTCGTCAGCTGCTTTTAAAGAAAAAATAATTTATTTCGGGTAATATGGTAGATTTATAGTTAAATTGTTAAGATTGTTGGCTGCCTAATGACATGTTTGAAGGCATCATCTGAAGCAGGGGATTTTAATACATTTTGGAGAACACAAGAGTAGGCTAGTAACTTTACATCATATCCTGTGCCTATTGTAACAATCTTGGCAGCAAATTCTTTAAGAGAATTGTTCAGCAGGGAGTAATCTTATGCTTGTTTCGTTGCCTGTAAATTGCGATTCTTTGAGAAAGTTTTCTATATCTCATGCCTAATTAATTTTTCTTTATTCTTGCAGCTTGGTGATATTTTTGGATTACTCTTGGCTAATTTTGGAGATTGAAGTTACAACTTCAAATGCAAGTTTAGAAGACTGCACAAGATCATTATTATTTTGCTATTAAAGTTACGTAAAACTTGATAACATAGTCTTTAGCTCGAGACGCTAATTAGCTAAGTTTGTTTTCTAAGAATATATTGAAATCGATGTTTTGTTAATTATCAGCTTTTTCTATGGAGATTTTTAGTTACAATCTTATACTTATTGATAATGTATAAGTTTGTGATATGGTCTAGAATCTTTGGTGGTCAATTATAAATCAAAAATATTTTTCGTCCCTAAAGCTTTATCTTGGATGAGGACGTAATTTATCGTTTCTCGTGTCCCTAAAGCTTTATCTCGGATGAGGACGTAATTTATCATCCCTAATACTTAATTTAGGATGAGCTATTCTCTCATCTCTAAAGGTTAATTTAGGATGAGCTATTTTCTTGTCCCTAAAGGTTAATCTAGGATGAGCTGCTTCCTCATCCCTAAGGGACGAGCTAGTTTTACATCCCTAAAGATAAATCTTGGACAAGGTAGTTTCTTGTCCCTAAAGGTTAATCTAGAAAGAGGTAGTTCCTTGTCGCAAAACTGATTTAACGACAAAAAATAACTACTTTTCAAAGAAAAGATTCATCTAATTGGGATGTTTATGTAGTCTCTAAAAGTATTTTTGTGACCTACTTTATTATCGTGTTTAAAGACATACAACGATCAGTAAAAATATCCCGTCGCAATTGATCTTTAGCGAAGACACATATTAGGATGGGTGGCGACTAGCCTTTTCCCGTCGCAATAGATCATTTGAGACCAGTTTTGGACCTTTAGGGGCTGAAATTCCCTTTCTTAGAGATTGTTTTTTTTTGTAGTGAAAGCAGTTGAAGAAATAATAATTAACATTATTGATACACATAAAATTTTGAGAGTCAATCAAAATTTTATTTAGTTTTTAAATATTTTAAATTATTAATAGTCGAAGCAGCTGGAAAAATAATATGTTACAAGTAATATTGTAAAATCAAGCAAATGAAGCAGCATGTCAATCAACATTGCCTATAAAGAAAAATAATTTCTTAGGGGTAAGATTATAAATTAAAAAATAATTAATAGAAATGACACAGTAAAATCAAACAGCTGAAGCAGACAGGCCAATCAATAACTACGTGCTTAATGAGTAATACTATATTAAAAGTGTGAAGGTCCTTAGAAATGTTGTTTGAACTTTTTGCCCTCCACTAAAATACTCTATTTTAAACAAAATCAACCTTGCACTGTTTTTCTTAATTTATTATTTAATCTTTTATTTATTTAGTTTCAAGATTTACTTTTGAGTTAGAATTTTTTTATATTTACAATTCACTCTTGATTTAGGACTGTTTTATGTAACTAATTGATAAAAATTTTGACTATCAAATATTTTGTCAATAAAAGTATGTAATATAACAAATTTAAAAGAAAATTATTTGGTAAAATTATGTTGGAAACATTGAACTTCTCTTTTTATATTTAGGAATCTTTTGTTACTTTAAATTGTAATGAATTAATTATTTAACTTCTAACTATTCAACTCAAAATTATTACTTTATTATTAAAAACTATTAACATATCTATATTATAAGCACTTGAATTTATTTTTTGCATCTTTGCTATTTCACAATATCTATATTTTATTTTTTATCATTAGTTATTTATTTTTAAGATTTAGTACTAAATATTAATTACTAGTATAAATATTATAATAAAATATTCATAGCAATCATTATTTTTTAAACGTGTACAATTCAAAGTAAACCAAATAAAAACAAACTAAGAGAAATACTCTTTTCGTTAAAATTTAGTTGTCAAAAATTTTCTAATTTAATTTCTACTTGCTTGTCATTTTTGACAAATTAAAATAGAACAATTGTTTTAATTATATCCTTAATTTATTATCATTAAGTTCATATTTTAAAAAATATATTTGAAACTTTGTTAATTAATAAAATCATAAATTTAGTGTATCAATAATTATTTTTTTTTAGTAGGTATGTTAAATCTAAAATATAAGTAAATTTAAAGAGAGGGAGTGGTTGGGTGAACAGTAACTAACAGAATCTAAAGACCGTTGCTGAAGCAACCTGCGATACATGTCGGGCATAGCATTAAAGAAGGGAGAATCATTTGATGCAATAATAAATAAATGAGCATTAAGTTGCTAGGAGCAGGCATCAAATTAACTCCAGTAAATTTAATGCCTTACCCGACAACAAGGACGCAAGCAGCCGTTTACTATATCCTATTTAATGTCCGCTTCCTACTTGGATTTCCCTCAAAATGCCTCTACTACTTTGTCTCCACTTCCTCTATTGAATACTTTTTTTTTAATACGATTATTAATAAATTATTAATGGATTTTATTATTTTATTTTTTATTTATATTAGTATGTATTAAATTAAGTTAGAAAAAATTATTAATATATTAATTAATTTAATAAGTGTTGAACAAATATTTATAGAAAAATGTCCATATAATATGGGACAAAGATAGTAACTTATAAGTAATGCAACATAAGCCACACAGCTTAATACTCCTTAATTCCCAATTCTTTACTTAATTGTAATTTTTTAATAAAAAATAAATGATATAAATTAATTGTTGTTTTTAAAAATCAAAATAATAATTAAAGATATTTTTATTTTATTCTTAATAAAAATTATTTTTAAAACACAAAATTTCAAATGTGAAATCTAAAACCAGAGAAGTAAAATACCCTTGAAACTAACAACCTTCTCTTTCTCTTGTTTAAATATATATTATGTTTCATTTTCTTATGGAATAAAATAAATCCCCATTTCTATTAGATTTCTTAATTTATCCAAATTGAAATAATGTATCTCTTTAAGGATCAAAGTGATTTAGTAAAACAATTAACTGATTCAGCTATCTAAAAAGAAACTTTTCAAAAATATATAAAGTTAATGAAAAAGTAAGTTTTTAATTTATCCAAAGAGTAAGTTTTTATTTTTTTTAATGTTATAATAAAAAATCATGAAATCTATTTGTTAT